>CM046873.1:46158965-46345844 GCA_025617745.1 Heliocidaris erythrogramma
CTAGCGAAACCCCATTAAGCACCAATTGGTGTCTCTTATAACTGCATGCTGCAGTATGGTAGCTAGGGCTGCCAAGTTGCCATCCTGCTGCTCCGTTCACCAGCAATTTAATCGGGGACCCAGCTGGCACATAATTCACAGAAGCTCTAGCACTTGGGCACTGGGTCCCTCCCAGGTTACTCCACAGCATTTCTGGGCATGGGACACGTAAAACGCTGGATGCCATCCCAGTATTCACCTGGCGCCTAAATAACTATAAATTTTGAAATGTTAATCCTTGGGATGTAAATGTAGTGTATATTATACTGGGACGGATCCAGGATTTGGTAAGGGGGGGGGGGGGGGGGGGGGGGAGGCACAAATCTCCGAAAATGGTCTGACAAGCAAAAAAAAAATGTTTATCAGATTTTTTGGGTCTAATTTTGCCCCAAGAATTCTCTGACAAGCAAAAAAAGAAAATAAATTATCAGTTCATAAAGGGGTGTGGGATACAACTGAAAAAAAGAAGGCTCACGATGTTTCACTTTCTTTTAAAGGGGGGGGGGGTGGAGGGGGGCACGGACCCCCCCCCCCCCCCCCCCCCCAATCCTCACATGTGTATTATGACTAGGTTATTGTGGTCGAGAATTCTGTTCAGACAATGTAAAATGTGTAATGGCGGTCAGAAAGCCTTGAAATCCAAGATGCAGTAAAAAAAAAAAAAAAAAACCTATTATACATTTTATTGTAACTAAGACTTAGGCTACTATTTTACAATATAAAGTTGTTTTAATATATCCTTTAGAGAAAAAAATATCCATTGTATTTGATGAAGAAATAATAAGTATTACAAGCAAACCGGTTGGCATCCAAAAAGGCCACCAATTTTCACTAGAGGTAACTTTCTACAATATAGATAAATTGTATTTTAAGATGTCAGTGTTTTTTGCGGGAAGCGGGTATAATTTCTAACATATTAACACAATTTATCCAAAATTGCTTGGGTCCCCGCATGCTTCTCAAAATATGTTTTGGGATATTCTAGCCAACATCCTGTAATCTGTGGCACACTTGACAGGCCTGTTCCTTAAGATTGCATTCATTGATTTTAGGGTCTCCAAAAGTAGAAGGGTGTCCACGAAGGCCTATGATGATTTATGCTTTATATTCTATTGGATGTGCTTTTCTCCAGAAATTTTCTTAATTTATCGACACATTTTTCTTAAACCTTTTGAAACATAGAGTTATTCTCTATTAAGAACTGTCCTTGATGAGTATGCTCCTGTGAAACAGAGATGTGTCGCAGTTCACCCTGAGTTATTGTTGCATATTACACAGTCCCCACCATCTTTTCTTAAGCTAATAGATAGCAGATACTAGTCTTATCTTCCATTACACCAAAAACTTGAATGGAATAAGATATCATGCTGATTTGTCAGCTTCAGCAGAAGTAAGTCAAATTGCTCTCTGCCACCACTTTGGGAAGGAACTGCGAGATTTGTTCGCTCATTTTATTATATCCTTACAAGTTGTGTTTCATGAATATTCATGCCGACTACTCTTGAGGGAATAAACCGTATTGTCACCTCTCTTGACGCTCAAATACTGCCCTCTCTTGTCGGGTGGCGCAAGACCTGACAGAAAAAAATATATATCGGCCGGGCCACCCTGCCATGGGAAGCTTGCTTCAGTAAGGAGTCATCATCTAGGACAACTTCCATTTTGCCCTTTAACTGTTCATACACGTACTGTTTTTTCTTGCTTAAGCTGGAATTTATTTTGGGCCGACTTTCAAGGCCATACAAGCCACGCGCCAGAAATCAAATGAACACTATACAAAAGATTTAACGTTAAATGTCGAAGACTCTGGGTTTTGTAGCTGTTGTGTGTTCGTGTCCATCAAGTTGAGCAAAGTTTGGGCCAAAGCCAAAGGCAAAGATCCGCCCGATGAGGCTTCAGCGTCATTCAAAATTCAAAACGCCGTGTAATCTCGGTAAAAGACATGTTTGTTATTAAGCTGCAAAACTTAGAGTGAATCATAATGAACTCATATATTTAAAGAATGCCTGATCTTTAAAAAAGGGCTTGGTAACAGAACAATGAGTGTTAAGCTGAAACCGGATGTTAATTGTCGCCAATAAATAGCCGACCAATTGTCGACAACTTGTTAATTTTCACTGGAATATTTACCCATCGTTTCATCTGCCTGTATCTAAAAAAGTTAAAGCTGTGTATAAAGGAAGTTAATGAATCCGATTGTGCCTCGAAATGTTGTAAATTCCTTCTTTTTTACCGTTCTTTTTTGTGTTCTTTTCGGGGGTAATTATTAGCACCATAAATAATAATGATAAAATTCGACTAGACTTAGATTTACATCTTGCTATTAAACTTTGTTAATGGCATATGACATAATCATATTTGGTATTTGCTTGACTCTGTAGAAAACACGCAGCTTCGGTGGTGCCACACTCGAGTCCATAATGACAAATAGACACGTCATACTGTACATGATGCTATATTCATAAACTCATATATTGAATTGAGACTCAATTGAGCTCCCCGAATCCAAGCTGACGACAGATATTGGGAAGCCAGTAGTACCAGTGATACGAATAATCATCTTAATAAAACAAGTTATTGAATCTACTTGCTGATTTTTTTTTCTTTTTGACAATTCAGAAAAGAAGAAGTTAATTCATTTGTTTCATAATTAGATTTACTCATCATCAGAAAATCTTAAAAGCTCTATTTTACGCATTCACAAGTAACCACTGTGAAAATGTACTTCTAGGTATACATAATGACATGTTCTTTATGCAGTGACGTCAGATGGTAGACACTATGCATATTCATTGACATTCATGGCAGTCGTGAACCTGCTGCCGCAACAGAACAAAAAAAAATGATGTTACACTTAGAAATCACATTGTTTAAATGCATTTTAACCAGTTCTGCAAGTTACTTTGCATACGAAAAAAATACAACCTTTGACGACATCATAAGAGATTATTGCCTTCTTTATTAATAGTAATTATCTTAATTTGCATTAAAAAAGAAATCAGAGAGATATATCTAGATTACAGAATAACGACAGGATTAGCCGTATGGACACGTTGATCCGCGACAGTACACGTATACAGGAAGTTCGTTAGAATTTGCTTTGTGCCTCTGCTAATGGCGCACGTATGTTTGATCCGCTGACTTCGTGGGAGGGACCATTTTGAAATGTTAATGAGAGAAACACTGAACCAGCTCAATGAGCACTGTTGGGACTGCATCTATAATTACCACCTCTCTATAATATTAAAGCGAAAACACCCCTCAAAATATGGTTTAACCTGTGAATGCCCCGTGGAACGGTGTAGACAAATTAATGTATTGCACTGCGGTTATCTGTGATTGTTTTCGAATGTTTTCGGTACAATCCAGATAATGGCAGGGATACTGTATCGGTCACCAGTACACTTGTTTATATTATACATGCAGTTAATTAGTTTGTTAATCCGCACTTTATTCTTTACAGAGTCTGATGAGTTGGGGGAGGAAGCTGCAGGACCAGCAGAGCCAATATCGTCGGATGAAAGCGGCGATGAAAACAATGTCGTCGACGAGGCAGAGCCAGAGGAGCCTATGGATTTGTCTCGCGACAATGAAATCGTGTACCGGGACCGGGTCCTGTCATTGATGATGTGGAGCAGGAGGCGACAGCAGCTACAAATCTGGCCAAACAAATCGATATTGTATCTTCAATGGGAGACGCTGTATTGAACAATTCTCTGCAGCCGAACAAGAGTCCATAAGGTATGTGTTGGATCTGTCACTATTTTATTGGTATATCCTTTATAATGTGTTTAAGACCCGGGTGTTTATTTACAAGCTGCAGTTTATTGCAATTACTTACATTTATCTTTAGCTAATAAGATTTTCGACCATTTGTTTGCAGCATTAATTCAGTAGGCCCTTAATATGTATGCATTCATAATTGATACATCACCGGTAAACTATAATTATTAAATAATGCTTGTCTTACTCTGTCCAATCAAAAGGTTCTGCAGTCTACTTGTATCATGTGAGGAAAAAAAAGTAGAAACTTAATTTTTATCATTATTATTAGTAGTATTATTATTATTAGTAGTAGGTGTAGTAGTAGTAGTAGTAGTAGTAGTAGTAGCACTCTTAGTAATAGTTTTATTAGTATCCATAATTTTTCATTTCCATTTTGGCATTTCAGATATTCCACCAAAGAGCTCACAGAGTTTGAAAAGGTTATTCTTCTCCTCGGCATCATTTAGTCTTGCATCAATGATGGCGATATGACCCAGGGGATCAGATTCTGTGCAGTTTTATTGGAAATTTATCATTTCCCTTTATTGCAGTCGTGATTTTTTAAAATCATTTCTATTACATTTAGTATTTGTAATAGGCTTATTCATTAAGCACAATTTTTAATGAAATGCTCTATCACATTTTATTATTGCTACATTGATGGAACCTGCCATTATTATGTGTACGACAACAATTTCTGTACGGATGAAACATAAAAAAAAACGAGAAATCGTCTTCCCAGCGACTTTGCCAATTATATATTTTGTTCGAAATTCTTTTGTTTTCTATTGTTTTTAAAAGTTATCATAAGTTTATTAATATTTATGGAAATGTAAGGATTTTACCAGAAATGTAAGTTGAATATGTGTCTAATATGCCTTGAAAATCACAAGAATGTAGCTTGTGTGTTTGATGCCGTTGCTATGGAGTGAATGTGTGCATGTCTTTTGTGTGAAAATTTAACCAAATTCTTAAAGGGTTACTAAAATAGAAAATTGATTGCCCATTTTTCGTAGGAAGGAGTCACCAGGAGCCAAAAAATATCTATCACACACTTTTTGATGCATTCAGTCATATTTCATAATCATTTGAAAAGTACATTTTTGCTGATTTACAGTCATAAGCCCCGCCCCTAAAAAAACCATGGAAGCGACATCGTGATCACGTGATCTGTGACGAACGAGAAGTAAAGGAAAATATTCCATCCATAAGTATGCCGTGCACGCCCCTAGGCCTGGCAAGCCCAGCCCGGTACGGTACGGTGCCGAGCGCGAGCATGATATTCACCGCATCGACCATTTGCATTGCATATTTATTCCTCACAATAACGACACAGTTTCATCAATAATGCCGAATCGGTGTATAGTTGCGGGCTGTAGCAAGACCCCTAAAGATTGTGCATGCAGTGATAACTTTGCCGAAGAAGATTTTTAAGGATCCTGGCCTGTATTCCGAATTTGGCATGAAGAAAAGGATAAGCAAGCTAAAAGATTCAGCTCTTCCAACGATCAGACTTGGAGTCAAGTCTTCCAACCTTTTTTCAACGACATCATCTCCAGCAGCTGCAGCAGCTTCACCCGTAGACCGAAAATTATGTCTCTCGTTAGTTAGCTAAGTGAAGAGCTAACGAACGAGAGACAGAAATTTCGGTCTACTTCACCCGTAACTCCAGGGAGTTCCAACGCGCTGGAGCTCCTGGAGTTACTTCACCCACAGCCCCTTCACCAGGCCCCGGCGCGTCTTCTGCTGGGGGTTCAAACATATGGTCGAATTCCCCTTGCCACTAGAGCTTCTTTGCCTTCGGGATCTGATAAATCATCTGATAAATCAGAGTTCGTATCTGGCTCAAAATGTCTTCCAACTCGGAATCGCGGTCACTTTTTATCTCTCTATAAATTACTCGAATTCAGCCAAAAATCTAAGTCAGTACTACCGTAGTATGTAAAGCGAAGTAAAAAAAAAAGCCGAAAGTGAAATAAACAAAACAAAAGCGTTCACCAGTCGCTAAGTACGAGGGGAACATAGTACTAAAGATGTGTAGTACATTGTACAGATGCATAAAACGGCTGTGCACGCGTTTAAGACCAATGCAAAACTTTCGTTCGGCAAGCTCAGATGGATGAGAACATTGTTCAAAAAAAAGTTTAAAAACAAAATAAGAGCTGTATATTTGGGCAAAAGTATTTGCTGATCTTGTACAAAATATATTGATAATGATTATTCACTCCTAAGACTATATTGATTAATTTTCTTTTTTCATAAATTGTCCGATGAACAGAGGGGTCAAATACCGCATTGTGTGTACAATGTATTATGCTGCAACCTGCAGCATCTTACTCTTCATACGTCACTTGGGGATGTGACGTCAATTAGCCAATCAGCTCACGAGTTTTAAGGAACGGTCCCAAAACCTCTACTTTTCCCCCTTTTTCGCCAAAACGAGACATAATTTGGACAATCGATTGCCAGATTCGTGATAAAAAGGCAATTACATGGAAACAGCACCCATTTTCTCTCCAATTTAGTCAACCTTTAACTTTAAACCTGAATATCTCGAAATTAACTTTCGGTGATTTAAATCACAAAAATAACAATAGCTTCGTCAAATATCAAGCAATTTCTTCAAATGAGGTATCATCTTAAAGGTAATTTCGTATTCTTTTCATTGATACCAAAAACAATTTTTATGTTTACCATGAAGTGTTGGGTTTTGCCATAGGAGGTCACATTTCATAATGTATTTATTTGTTTTTCTTCTGTCTGGCTTCCTTTTCCTTAAGTATCTCTTCTTTTTGTCCTTATGTATGCCTTTATTTTTCTTGTCTTTCTTCCTTATGTATTTATTTGTTGTTCTTCTCTGTCTTCGTTTTTTCCTTAATGTATTTCTTTTTTTTCCTTCCATCTGTATTTTTTTCTTATGTATTTCTTTGTCATATTTTTCATTCTCTAATCTTATTTTCTATTTCTCGATGTACTTCCTTGTTTTTCTTCTTTCTATCTTCTTTTGATTTATGTATTTATTTGTGTTTCTTCACTCCTGTCTTCCCTTTTGCTTATGTATTACTTTGTTTTTATTCTCTATGTCGTATGTATTTGTTTATGCATTTCTTTGTTTTACTTCTGTCTTCCTTTTTTCCTATGTATTTCTTTGTTTTTATCGGCTCTTCTTTTTTCCTTATTTATTTCTTTGTATTTCTTTGCTCTTCTTTTTTCGTCACGTATTTCTCTGTTTTTCTTCTCTCTGTATTCTTTTTTTTTTCTATTTTTTTTTTTTTTTTAATCTCTGTCTTCCTTATTCTTTATGTATTCCTTTGTTTCTCTTTTCCCTGCCTTCCTTTTTCCTCATTTATTTCTTTGTTTGTCTTCTATCTTCTTTTTCGTTATGTATTTCTTTGCTTTTCTTCACTTTTCTTGTGTCATTATGTATTACATGTACCTTGTTTATATTCTCAATATCTTCTCTTTATTTATTTATTACTTTGCTTTTCTTCTCTCTGTCTTCCTTTTCCTTATATATTTCTTTGTTTTCTTCTCTCTGTCTTCCCTTTCACTATGCACAGCCCTTGCTTCAAATACGAGCGAACGACTAATAAGAGACTAGCAAAATCGCTTGACCGTACGACTTTGCTGTGCGGGGCTTACGTAACAATCAGCAAATATAACGCTTTCGCGTAATTTTACTACACTGCCAATGAATTGTTCGGCAACCGTAGAGAAATGGTCATTAGAGCAATAGGACGGAGTTGTTCCAGTCTCTATGGCATCTTCTTTGGTACTGAAACAAATATGGCTTCTTTTCATTTTTGCGGCATTATTCCCTCACGGAACGATGCACTCAGTGTGTGTTAAACATTGGCACGCTTAACTTACAAGCAAAGAGCCGAACAAACTTAGCCGGAACTCCATGAGGCTCCGCTGAACTTCCCGGTTTCACTTTGGAAAGTTCACAGAAAATATCCCACGGTTGGATCTTTGGAGGCTCTCTTGCTGGTAGGAATGCAGGCAACTTAGAGAGATCTAAAGGAGACATGTAGGAGACATGGAATATCGGTAAAGTATGATGGATTGGACTGATCACCATTGGCAGATTGGGGACACTGAAGACCTGAGACGTCTGAGAAGATGTGATCACTTTGATATGATATCATAATGAAGGATCTTCCTTCATCAGTTGCATCACACGGTATCGATAAAGGCGATCTTTAGCGTCAATAATGGCCCGTTGGACCATGTTGCAATATCTTTTCCATTCGCCGGAAGATTTAGAATGAAAATGGAGTTGATATACGGGGTTATCCAAGGCTTATTTCTGTGATGAACAAGCACAGTATTACATGGGAAATATTTATTTATCGCAGAGTGCAAGGTCGAGTAGAAAGCGTCACAAGTCACATTGGCGTTGGGCAGAGTAAACACCTCAGACCAGGAGTAGGAGGACATCAAACGACCAAATGCTCAGGGGAGGTATTCTAAAAGCTCACTTACCGCTCAATAAGCGTTCAGTTTCCAAATTGGTATTCTGAAAGCTCAATTAAGTGGCCATTTTTAGTTGGCAGGAGGTGTGTTGCGCATATGCTATGACACACGCCCAGTGCACGCCAGTGGTGTGCGTGCATAGTTAAACGACGAGTTATTATGAAAACTCTGCTAGCAGTCAATTAAATTCAAGAAGATAAAGCCCAATAGGCCTCTTAAGTCCTTCGTTTTTTAATGACATACCATTTTTTTTTCATATAAAATGTTGCCCGTTAAAGTCGAAGTTGGAGCGCGTATACACAATGTTTCTTTGTTACAGCGCATCTGATTGGTGGAAATTAACTAAACAGAGACGGAGCATATTTTGGCGACGCACAGGCGCGGCTCTACACCCCAATTAACGTCTTTGTAAAGTCGTCAAAGCTTTTGAATTCCTAACGGCTATTGAAGCCCTCCGCTGAGTGAGGAGCAGAAATCCTCGAAAATTCACATTCTCGTATCTCCCTGATTCGGGCCTTAAATATCATGAAAATTCCAGAGTAGATAGGAAATGAGGATATTATGCTTCATATTAATTTTCACTGAAAACGGACGAGTATTTTTCTGTTTCAGAGGGCCGAGAAATGAGGTTTTGCTTTTTTCCCGACACAAGTCTGGGACGAAATGAATATGCAAACAAATAACATATTGCTAAACTTTAAACTCCAGTCTCACTCCCTGGGCAGTTTCAAGTTTGCGCAGTTAGTAGTTTTGTGTAAAACTGCCATCAAAAATCGAAGACTTAACGTGAAAAATACTGAAATCCTTGCAATCTGATTGGCTGAAAACAAATTTGTCGGTAACAATCACTGACAAGACACGCCCCCTGTTTAGCGTATACTCGAGTTGAAACCATCCTGCATGCACCGCTATACGTGGGACTACACGCGAAGAACGGTAGAGGGTTCATGAATGCATTGCCTTCGATTTTTTCCCGACATAACCGTTCGACGGATGATTATGAAAAGATATTTCGAGGATCCCCTTAATATACTTTGATTTTGTCAGACTTTAGAAAAAAATATGGCTCCTCTTTTCTCCAAGTTTTCACAAATTAAAAAATGATTTGACTACGAGTGATACTAATTATGGGTTAGAGCAACTCTTATTCTGGAATTTGACATTTAGTTCATTTCATTTGGTTGTTTCTAGGGCGAGATTTCACAATTTAGCTGAGACTCTTCGGTAGCGGTTTTACGTAACAACTTGTTTATTTTATGCAAATTAAGCAGGAAGGAGCGAAAGCTTTTGGGTAGTTAATTGCAGTGTGAGCCGCGACTGACGCAGGACTTAGTTGAGCTCTAATTGAGCTTTCAGTATACCGATTTGGAGGTCTATTAATGGCCAATTAAATAGGGGATTGGTCTTACAATGCTCCTCGTTGTTTTATTAGGGCTGTGTTTAATCGTTGATTAGCGTGAATATCGGATAGCGTTATGGTAGCTTCTGCCAAGAGGGATCAATATCTCAATATCATTATCGTCAGGACCTTATCTGAAATACCGTTTTATCCTCAACACGGTAAACACTACTTTCGAAAAATAAACTCAAGACAATTTCAATAGCCCTGTCTATCACCTTCAGAAACGTGCAAACATTAGAATTGTGTATTACGTAATCCGAACCTGATTTCTATGGGCAGTACAATAGGCCTTTGAAATTGCACTTGGGTTTATTTTTCGAAAGTAGTTTTTATCGTGTTCCTCGTGGAGCTGTCCACTATTTGTTTAAAGGCGCCGCTACATATTAGTTCGGTGTTCAATTTGTTAAGGTCCCCTAAGACGTCGAATCCCGCGTGTTGTTGATTGGATCTGACGGAGTCCGCTGTTATAATCAATGATCAGTTAGTTGATCTTCAGTGTCACAGTTAAGGCCGCCTTTCACTGTGGCGATTCGAGCTTCGCGACGCTCTGCGACGTAGGGACTTTGGCATTTTACGGGATTTCGCACTAGGCATAGAGAGATGCATCGTGACGCATCGCAGAGGTTGAAACTCCGTCTTGAAATATCGCGGTCGGGCCGCCACGCGTCGCAGGCCGCTCAGAAAATCTTTTGACGGTTTAAAAATGGGGTTAGCTTGTCGCAGGCGTCGCTGCCGGAATTGACATCGCGACACACATCGCCAGAAGCATCGCTCGGCGACGCGATGAGTAGATCGACCGTACGCTCTACTAGTCGGGGTATCGCCATACCCATCGCGTAGTGCTCCTAGCCGTCTGCCTGCTCAGCGACGAGTACTGAGACGCCTCTCAGTGGGCAGCGATGCATGTGGCGTACGTCGCAGCAATGACCGCTAGATGGCCAAGACGGGTGCGGCATGTGCGCACTCGCGAGCGCACATGCCGCACCCTTCACCCCACTCGCTAGCAGTTTTATATAGCGTATTATCGTGTTGTTTTCAGGTTTTCTTGGACTCAACACTTTTTTGTTTTATAACTTTTGAAATAGAAGAAAGTGCAAGGACTGAAAGGAGAAAGACATTGCTGACATTAACCTTTCATTCCTTTCACTTTCTTCTTCATAACCTATTCAAAACTTTTTCTTTTCTTAACCAAATGTGTTCTTAATTGTTTCTTTTAAAATATATGAAAGAGACAGAAATAAAAAGGAGAGACACATGACATTTTTATAAGTTATTTTTCAAATCTTTTCTATTTGAGTGAAAATTGATAAAGAGAAAGTTAGCAAAAAGACACCGACCTTGCAGTCTGTATCTTTTTACATAACCACATCTGTTTCCATTTTCTAATACATTAATACCAGCTATTTATATGTACCTGGCGTTGCGACTATATCCGTCTTGGTGGCGTCGTGCCACCTCGTAAAAAATCGAGGGTCCATCGAAACTCCATCGCCAACGTCGTGCACCAATAGAGCGAACCGTCGAAAGTCCATCGCAGCCGGTGGCGATACCCCAAACACGTCGCCATGGGCATCGCGAGTACGGAAACCTGCATAAAACATATGACCTACTTTCACGGCCACTGCCTCACAGACAAGTGTGGCGATGTGCGCAGCCATCTCTCTATTCATCGCAGGCGCATCTGCATCCGAAAAAATGCGTCGCCGCCGGAATCAAGATGCCCTCAGCGATTTGTCAAAAAACCATCAGGATCACGGCGATTTTCATATCTCTGTGATATTTTCGTCGCGGCCCTATGTTCGCCGTAGTCGTCTCAATAGTGAAAGACTAGAATTAGGAGGGGAGTAAGCATAAATGTCTAGCATAAATCTGTACTCCGTCGCCTTTGCTGGAAGAGCGGCTCTTAGAAAAATGAAGAAATCATCCATCGAGAAATAATCAACAATGACGCTGCTTAGCCTTTTTTTTCTTAAAACACATATGTCTGTATTGGGTGCTTTCACGCTCAGTGTTGGTGTTTAAAACAAAACACAAAATCTCCTAAAATCAGCTCGAACACCGTTGTTCAGATTAAGGAGCCAATACCGATATTCCAACAATACGGATCTTTTAAAACGTGCATCGGGGCATGATGAGCTGCGTGGCAGAGGCGCTTAATCTGTCGTAACTGGCTGGTTTTCGCCCTAAAATGTCGGATCTACGCTATTAATTTAAGAAAAGAATTATCAGATATTCGTAAGACTTTGGTTGATTTGCAGGCAGCAGCCGTAGACTCTGCAGCGAGACTTACAAATATTGAAAATGAAACTCTACCGCAAATAAAAAAGAGATCATGCAAAATCGGATGCCGATCTGAGAGATATGATACTGTCTCTAGAAATTTATGGTGTTGAATTTATGGTGATTTATGGTGTTGAAAAGAAGAGAGAAGAAAATGTTGTACAAGTCGTGAGAGGCTCAATAGCACAGCTGGGATTTTCGAGGGACGAAGCGCAAAACATGTTTATTGCGAACGCCCACCGTCTTGTTCTGTGCCAGGGGAGGAGCAGAGAGGAAGAGGCCCGGATCCCATTATATTCCGCTTTGGCGCCATGTTAGAAAGGGATGTAGTTCTCAATGCATATCAACGATCACGCTATCGAGCAGCGGTGCCGGGTGATAATGCGCCTCCTCAGCTCACCTTTCGGCGGGTTACTGACCTTCCAGCTGGAAAAAAATGCTTATCTCATGAGAAAAAATGAAAATAAAAAAGAGTGTAGAGGAAAAGGTTCTTATGATGCTTGGGGAGAGGTTACTGATTGAGGAGCAGCATATATTTGTTTAAAAATTAAATTATATTTAATGTTTGAATAGATCAATGTGCATCATAATTGAGTTTTACCAGATTACACTCGTAAAGAACGAGCCTCTTTCGCAGCTCGGAGTGTTGATGATTGACGAGCTGCATAATATTCCTTTGAAAATCTAGATTTCTAAGAATGTCGTCAACGATTGATACGCATAACTTTGTGTAAACATAACCAGAACTGCAAAGGTATTACAATTCGAGCGACATTACCATAGCAATCTAAAGAGATTGAGATGATAATGGTATTCATACAGTGTATCGACACCTAAGATAACATTGTTGATCAGTTGAAAGAAGATGATGGTATTAGTATAAACAAAAACAATATGGGTTTCGTAGAGGGTGTTCTACGACCATGGCTTTAATTGACCTTACTAACAAAATAATAGATGCTTTTGAGAGAAATGTGTATACAACACGGAGACGGGATGATAAACAAACTATATCATTCTGTTTAAATCCATCTCGCTGTTTTGCCTCTATTTATAGCAAATGAAAATGAAAGTTAGTTAGAAAATGGATGGTCGAGAGTATGATATGTGATTTAGAAGAAGAGAGAAAATCGTCTGGTCAGAGCGAATATTGATTCTTAATCTTAAAAAAGGAAAGAAAAAAGGAAATTATAAAGCTCTCTGAAAAGTTAAGATTTGTCTGTTTATCACTTTAACTGTGTTGTAATATCATTTTACTAAGGGAAACTGAGCATTGAAATGAAAACAAACGACATAAGCCAACTCGAGCGAGTTTAAAAGAAAATAATAAATATAACGAGCTTGTCTATATCTTAAAAAAATAATCAAAAAGGGAAAAGATCAATAACCTTTTGACCTAGATTCAAAGAACTAGGTTTTCGAACCCTTTGCTGATAAAATTTTAAAAAATGTACATGGACACCTAAAAACTACTTACTTTCCTAACCGATAAAGCGAATTATGGGATTTACAGAAATGAAAGCTATCTTTTAAACGCAAAGTAAGAAATGGTTACTATTCGTAAACGCTTTTTTTAAAATCAAAGTCAAATTAAAAACGGATAAAATTCTAAATGACAAATTTTGGAAGCATTTTTCTCCTTAAACTTTTCCAGAGCCATGCACTGCTCATATTTAAAAGCTATTAGCTGCTATATACTACATATTCAATAAGAGTTATATCTAAATGAAAAGTAAGAATCAACCATAACAAACAAATTTGCCCAAAAAAAATATAAAATATGTCTCATTTTGACCTCACGGATCACACATTTCACATTTCCACTCCCGCGAGCAACGTTTTGAACCTTTCCATTTTTTATTTGTAAACTTGTTAACAAATATTTGGTATATTCTGTAAAACAACCCCCCCCCCCAAAAAAAAAAAAAAACAACAACAACAACAAAGTTCCAGTGGTGTCACACCACGTATTGACAATTTGACAGGTCATACTGTAAGTGCTGCTATATTCATAGATATCCCACCAGTTGAGCTCCCCGAATTCAAGCTGACGACAGATGTTGGGAATGTACCAATACCAATACCAATACCAACTACTATAATCATAATAAAACAAGTTTAATAAAAACTGCCATCTGGTAGCTTTACTTTTTCAACACACCTGAAGTTTGTTAAGACAACAAAACGTTTCGCCAGTAAGAATTCTTTCGTTACGTACATTAACACATTATTCTAAAAGGTAGTTTCCATTTGGTGACCCACTTTTTTCTGACACCACTGACACACTTTTTTGCCATTCACTTAGTACACGGGTAAAACAGTCATTTTCAGGAACTTTTAAAAAAATGTTATCGTATTTGTCGAACGACGAAAAGATGACAATTTTTTTTTTTTAATGAATTCAAAAGGAAAAAAGCCAATCATCTGTCTCACGAAAAAGCCCCTTTGTACAAAGTGAATGGCAAAAAGTGTGTCAAGAAAATTGTGTCAGGGGTGTAAGAAAAAAAAAAGTGCGCAAGCAAATGGAAACACCCTAAAAAAAACTCATTCTTAATGGATTTTTGCAACCTCACTCTGTTCTTTCCCTCTTCTCAAAGATACTAGAACGAATTGTCTATAAACGCGCCGTGGACTTCTTAGATAAACATAGCATGCTTTGTAAGAAAATAAATAACAACAATATGGGTTTCGTAGAGGGTATTCTACGACCATGGCTTTAATTGACCTTACTAACAAAATAATAGATGCTTTTGAGAGAAATGAGTATACAATATGTTTTTTTTTTATTGATTTATCGAAGGCATTCGATACTATAAATCACAAAATTCTACCATCTAAACTCTATCACTATGGTATTCGTACTGTGTCACATGACTGGTTTACTAATTATCGGAATAATCGTCACTAATATACAAAATATGAATCTGCAATCTTGAATTTAATAGCATCTTTTGTGGAGTTCTTCAGGGATCACCCCTAGGCCGTCTCTTGTTCCTAATATACATAAACGATATGCACAAATCTGCTCCAGATCTCTATTTCGTTTCATATGCAGACGATGCAAATATACTGTACTCTGACACAAATATTAACTCCCTATGTAATATCCAATATAACGTTAAGTGAAGTATGCGAAGGGCTACAAGCCAATCGGCTATCTGTCAACTCTAAGAAATGCTATTTCTTATGTTCAACAAGAAAGACACCATTCCCGATATAGATGAAAAATAAATATAAAAGTGAACAATACAGACACTGTAAGAGTTGAAAAGACCAAATTTCTAGGCGTTTGTATTGATAGTCAGTTGTCTTGGAAACCGCATATGTGACCCTCCACCACAAAACGACCAATAAGTCGCAATTGGAGTTCTAGAGTAAACAGTTGAAAATGTTTTTGGGGGTGGAAATATATATTTTAAGTTTTTGGTATTTTCTGAAAGTATAGATATTAATCTACCATGTGACAAAATGTCGGAGTAAAATACCATATTGAAATATGTTTTTACTCTCCTTCAAAATGACCATTTTTTTCATGGACATTCAAACTTTGTGAGTCAGCTTATTGGGATCGTACTTCACATCGCTTTTCTCGTATAACTCAAAAGGTTTGCATTGGCTGATATTCAAAATCTACAGAAGGAAAGAAATATATCTATTCTTAAGGTATGGAAAGTTTCAATCCCATCCAATGAGTACTTCACAAAGTAAGCTTTGAAGTTTTGACTCAACCTTTTGTGCGACAAACAATAGGACACGGATTAGGCGTTCTTAAATGGTCACGCTTCTTTAGAGCTCGTTTTCTCTGTTGTTTTGGTCATTACCCTGTCTGACACTCTGACATTCGCATTGTACTTTATAAGGGTTTGCTTAGTCTATAGAAGGCAAGTTGTATATCATTTTAAAGCTTAGAATCTAAGCTTTCAAACTGTGCTGAAATGAAAAAAAAAAAAAATGTCCGACTTATTGGTCGTTTTGTGGTGGAGGGTCACATATCCATTAAGTAGAAATTACATAACGTAAGAAGATACTAAGAACTGTATGTGTTTCAACAAATTAATCGTTTTTCTGGTCCCAAACTCTGGAACAACGTAAATGACTCTATTAAAACATGCTCTTCACTCCATACATTTACTCGTACTGTAAAAAAAAAATACTTTGTACAATATAGTCAGTAGCAAATATTTCAGATTTCTTTATATGTTTTATTTTTTTTTTCTTTTCCTTTTTTAATCTCGAAAATAAGCTGCTGAAAACTGCTTATCCAATAATAGCGAGCCAATGGAGTAAAATGGAGTCAAAAGGGGCCTTTTTTAATCTTTAAGATTTCTATGTAAATGTTATAATTGTATAATATTGTATATGTATATATGTACTGCAAAGACCACCCCATCTTGCTTTTTTTTTGTAAATGTTTATTTCATTTTGTATTTGATTATGAGAAGGAAATAAATGTATTTGAATTTGAATGTGAATATCTACAATTTCCCATGAAACCATGTTTTTATTATACCCAAGGGCATTCCTTTATTACTTATTATGGTGTTTCCTCCTTTGAATTTCACTCGCGAGGTGAAATAAGGATCCGCTATCTCCATGTTTATTTCATTTTGTATTTGATTATGAGAAGGAAATAAATGTATTTGAATTTGAATGTGAATATCTACAATTTCCCATGAAACCATGTTTTTATTATACCCAAGGGCATTCCTTTATTACTTATTATGGTGTTTCCTCCTTTGAATTTCACTCGCGAGGTGAAATAAGGATCCGCTATCTCCAGCCATGTTTCCATACCAAGGGCTTACAACGGGGGGAAAACATCTGTGCTAGAATAATTCAACAATAAAATTAGTATTACTGACTTTATTACTTATAATCATGTTTTTTTGCAATGATGATAAATGTAATAAGAGATCATTATAGCGTATTTAATATTTGTATGTTTAATAGTCAACGGGTTAATATTATCATTATTCACGGTTGATGAATGAGAAATCGACAAACCGTTCAAATTATGCATTTTTCGTGGCTTTTATTTGGTTACTGTCATTTCTACATGCATCATTTTAAAAAGGCGGTACATGAATTCACACCAATATCATAATTGCATTACATTTGGCGGCTCGGCTCAACAACTCCTGATCCAAAGCCGTAAAAAATACACCAAACGCATTAGAAAGAGCAAAACTTTCTGCATATACTGTGTCCATTTTTGTTGCATGACCATATTGCATTAGATGCCAGGAATTGTAAAGAGGAGAATAGGCGTTACAATCCTTAAATTGGCAAAACATTGTTTATAAAATTTGGCAATTTTCTCAACTATTTGTGAAAGCTCTTAACCATGTATATATATTTTTTTTTAAAATATAGATTTCATTAAAACCACGTAGCATTTTTAAAAAAAATTAAATTTTTTTTTTTACTTAGGTTTTCCTTTCAGATTAATTTTTCTCTCTAAAGCGCTTACAGGCTGTAGCAATTTGCGTTATATATAAAACAATTATTATTATTATAAAATGATTGTTGCCAATTTGAATAACAAAATGTGATCGATTTAGCCCTTAAATAATTCCTGTTCTGAAAATGGTTCAAACCCCTACTTACCGTAGCTCGTTGTCCGTGCCGATCTGCTTGGGAGTGGGCGTGACCAATACATAATTGTACGTCTGGACCTCTGAGCAATGTCCAGGACGAAGAAGTCCCAACATCTGAAAAAACGTACCCCGTCCGGACAAAAAGCTCGCGAGAGGTACCATCCCCGGGTGCTCTATGTAGCTACCATTCAACATCCGAGCTATAGGGACCTTGTATACCTGTTCAATGACCACCGTTTGCGGTCGACGAGACCCTGCTATTAGCCCCTTTCAGCTCTCTTGAAAAATCCCTCTTTCTCTTTGCCGCGATATCATTTTATTTGTCGCCACGTGAAGTTAATGACGGCGTCGAACCCGCGCCAAGAAAAAAAGTGAAGATAGGAAAGCCATTGTCTCGCTTAGATGGAGGCCCCTTCTGCCATGTAAGGTAATCACCACCTAATCGATACCACCTATCGCACCGACCCACCTGCTAATACCACGTCCGCAACCCAACGACACACACCGGGACTTCTCGCCATGAAGCCCCGGTCACACAGCGCTTTACGGCTTAATCACGGCCAAAACCCGTCAAAAAGTGGTCTCCCGTGAAGCAGACGGTGTTGTTCGCGTTGATGTCGAGTTTAAGACGAGCTACGGTCGATGTATAGACGTGGCAGGACGCGGGGAAATATCGGAACGGAGTCGGACGCGGCAAAAAGTTTTGAACTGCTCAAAATTTTTGCCGGCGGACAACCACGGGCGGCACACGTGGGAAAGACGTGCAACACACGTGATAATCCGTGTTCCGGCAGTGATTAAAACTTGGGGAGACGCAGTAAGACGCAAAAGTTTAGCGGTCTGTCACGGGCAGAGCACGGTCATCGGACGGGTGTTACGCGTTGGTATCACGGGAAATAGCGTGTGTTTAGCGGCTTATCACTGACAAATTGATTTTTCCGCGTACTTTTTTTTAGCCTTACACGTAGCTGGACGTGGCTGGACGTGGTTAGCCGTGCTTAGGCAGTGCTTCAGCAGTGGAACAGCCGCCGACGGCCATACCCCGTACAAGGCACGGCCAAACCAAAATTGACCAAAAATTACCACTTACAACCACGTCCACCAGATTTTCATAACTTTTTGTACGTGATTTAGACGTCGAGTGCTGTGTGACCGGGGTTTAACCTCCGCCCACGCAAGAGTACCACGTCCGCATTACACCGCCGCCCTCAGTGTTTGGTTTCCCGCCAATTCGCCTCACGCCGCCGATCGCTCCGGCCCACCCGCTACTACTACGTCCGCATTACCGCTACTTATACCCTGTTCCTCCCGGCACCTACTCACTTCTAATGACGGACAGTCAACCTGTCCGAAACGTCTAGTCTTCTCCACTCTCAGCCTCCTCATCTGGTTTACAGTCCTTTTCAGGACTTCACACTTTCAAGAAAGATTACTTCTACACTCTCTGAATTTCTATCTCGCCTTTCCTTTTCTTCTCCTCTCAACTTTTCTCCGCTTTCTTCTTCTTACTCAACAGTCCTTTTCAGGACTAACCACATGGTGAACCGTAAACCTTCTCCACGTAATCAGTACCACCATGCAAACCTCTACCTTCAAAGATCATCTTCATTGAATATATCTTTAAGGAAGTTAAGTGCACAACATTTCTGGGTGTAACAATTGTTGAACATTTAACCTGGAATTCCCATATTAATGGCATTGCATGTAAGATATCTAAAGTTGGTGGTGTTTTAAATAGAGTTAAAGGCTTTCTTCCACTGCGTATTCTTGTTAATTTATATAATGCCATGATATTGCCACATATTTCTTCCTGTTTGTTATTTTGGGGAAATGTGCAAATTATTCATTGGAAAGAATTCATGAGCTACAAAAGTGTGCAGTTCGTTCAGTAACGAACTCACATTTTTTGGCATCCATAGATTCTCTCTTCAAGAAATTAAATATTTAAAAAATACATGATCTTTACACTTGTCAGGTTGCTTGCTTTATGTACAAGTATTCTAAGGGACTACTACTTCCACTTTTTAATAATTATTTCGTTTTAAACCGACGCGTAAATCATTATGAAACTAGAAACTCTGACAGTTTTTATGTACCTTTTTATCGCTATAAATTATTCCGGCTGGAGTACTATTAGATTCATAGGTCCTAAAATATGGAACGAAATGGACACATTGTCAAAACAAAGCCCATCTTTTTCATCATTCAAGAACAGATATAAATTGCAGTTGATAAGAATCTATTGTCACATTATTCCTTGATTTGTTGCAGCATATGTTATTCTTTGTAAGTTTTGTCATTGTCTTGTATTTTTTTAGTATTGTACTTTTGTAACTTGTCTCTTTTACTATATTTTTGTAATTTCTCTCTTGTCAAATTTGGTCTTCATTACCGTAATATTTTTTTTTTTTGTAATGTTTTGTTTTACAGTATCTAGACCCATTGTAAACATTTCTTATTCTGGGGTGCAGCCTTCTACATTGCGCTTTTTCTTATATGAGCCACCGTTATTGATTTTATTCAAAATGTAATATATAATGCTTTTATTTTGTATGATATTTGCTATGATTTTAATGAAATGTGGAAATGTGGAACTTGAACTTTTACATTATAAGTACCAATGGTATTTGCTCTAATAACAAAACCCTTCTTTCGAGACAACTTTTGGATCATACTTACAAAGCATTACTCACTGTGAGTCTAATATAAACCCAGTAGGCTGAAATTAACTACTCAGGTAATAAAAAATTACTTTTAATGTCATGTTTTATGTGGGTTTATTTTTTTTCACGCACTCCTAACATAACATAATTACATAATGTTGTAATTCTCTTTATTCGGGGAACCTAGTTTTAACAAGCTGTGCATTTCCTTAGGTTCTCCCATGATACTGCTTTTTCTATTGACTAATGTAACTTTCACTTTTGATTACGTTAAAATTGTTATTGATGATATCTGTATTCGATATTTGAACTATGTATACTTTCAATTGTACTGTTCATGGCAGATTTCGGCAGCATTATGAAATTCATTCAGTCATTCATAGACATAGTGAAGAAAATGTACACTCCCTAATCTATGAAAATTAATTTGCAAAGCATTATACTATAGGCCACCAACGTACGAATATGACAATAATCGTTATCATAACAATAACAATAATATTAGGCCTAATAATGATAATAATAATAATAATAATAATAATAATAACCATAATGATATCAATAACAGAAATAATACTACTACTACTACTAATAATAATAACCATAATGATACCAATAACAGAAATACTACTACTACTACTACTACTACTACTACTACTAATAATAATATAACGTCTGTTAGGTAGTTAGTAGCCTACTGTTGTTTATAAGCGCACAGTTTTCTGACTACAAGTCAATAACCGGACATACATGTAGTCTACGAAAGGAAAATCATAAATCTATACCGGTACTTAAAGAGATACTCAACCGCATATTGTGGACGTTTTTATGCAGCAAGAGGGCACCGTGATCGTTACCTAATCATGCCGTTGCCCCGCGGGAGTAAACTTCGAACAGGCTGTTCGCCGCGCAACATGCATGGTCCGCCTGAGTTCGAGCTCTCGTGCGAGATTCGGTCGGCTTCGTGCAGTTCGAAATGTAATCCCAGTAGTCCAACTTACTTTGTGTACGAGTGAATGGGGCTTACGCAATCCTGACTTTCCCCACGGTTTCCGGTGGCGTATCCCTTTAATTATGAACCGATAAGGAAATATTTGATTGAAAGTTAACATAATCAGCCATTCAATAAATCCCAAGGACTATGATTAACTACATGTAGACTACAAATGCGCTGGTAATTTCTGCATTATTTTGAAATGAATGAATTGGGGCCAACTTCGATTAGCATGTTGCCAGTATACCAATTCCCTACAGTTACCAATCCTAAACTTGGCTCTGACTAGATGCGACGTTTGTGAACCCCAGATCTATCTATCGATACCATTTCCCGACTCACCGGATACTTTTTGAGGTTCCAGTCCTTGGGCTTGGACTTGGCCTTGGTCATGTTGGTCCACAAGATCCGAGCCCGCTGCCGGGGGTTGTGATGTTTCATACTAAATAAATAAATAAATAAATTTTAACAAAATCAAATCAACGACAAAAAAAAGTAAAACAAAAAAAATAACTAAACTAAACAAAATAAAACAAGAGAAAAGGCCGCTTTGCTTACTGAAGCATTCAACTTTATATTCAGAGATCCTTCAGCGGCGCATGCCGCTAAATTCTGAAAATTTAAAATCATTTTGTATCTCCTTTAATTAGTTCACAATTTGTCTGAATGTTTTTTTCATATATTTAAATTTTCTGCGCCAGTTATACGTGTCATGATTAAATGGAATCATGGTATACAATGATTTCTTTCTTTCTTTCTGACAACTGCTTGTAATGTATGCAGGACCTTTACATGAACATTTCTGTATGGTTGCCCCAAGTAGCCACATTTATTTTTAAAATGTTAGGTGGTCGAACCAAAAATTGTTTGGATGTGTGCTGTCGTGCATGAAATAAATCCATACGTTCGCGTATAGTAAGTTAAATATAGCATTTTCCCATATTTTCAATTTTCATGAACTTTAAAAGTAGCACATTGATATACGTATTGTCAATCATGAATAAAAAAAGTCTTAAAAGGAGGCATTTTGGTCTGGTAGTTATAATAAACCCCTCAACAAAAGTTCTGCAATTCAAGTTTAAGCATTTATATCTCTCTAGTAACTGTATGATCATCATCAAGTTTGGTATCATTGTTAAGCTTGTTTATTCACCTTCACAATGATACCACATTTGTATTGATTATGTAATCACGGAATGTGCAGTGCACCTAAATATAGGGCAAAGTCAAAAGTGAAAAGTTGCAGAATGTTCACACTGAGTTCTTAACTGGAATGAAAGGTTTTGTTTCGTTGTTTTTGTTCCTTTTGGTTTGTTTAAATTTGTAATAGGTGTGCATGTTTCTGCTGTAATCCCTCGTTTGGTGGACAAATATTGTTTTCAGTGATTTTGAAGTGGAATTATTCTTTTGTTTTAAGATGGAATGTGTTTTAATCAGCAACTGATTGTGATAACATTAATATTGTGTTTTGGTTTCACGCAGATTATTGCAAGTTTCCACCTTAGCAGTACACAATTGCGGTGGGGAAAACGTCTCCCCTCAGCAAATTATCTCATTTTCAGCCATGTAACCCTATCACAGAAACATAAGCAACACAAACTCTCCTCTTCTCTTGGATTGCTTTTCACTTCAACAAACACATTCCCCTTTCTTGATGTGAACTCATGTTCTTTAACTCTCACTCCCCTCTTTAACGGAACAAAAACAAACACAAATGCACAAATTTGCAAATGACAAAATGTTTGCCACTTTTTATTGAGTAACATGCACATCAAATGTGGAATAGCAAAGGATCAGAAGCTCAGTAGCGAGAAGAAGATCCGAATACAGGTACTACAGCCTGGCATCTCCTCCTCATGTCTGTCACCAGCCTGGTGATGCATTGCTGTGGGATGAGGTTCCACTCTTCGATAAGGATCTGTCGCAACTCAGCCAGTGTAGTGTGATATGTCACTCTGGCGCGTACAGCACGGCCAAGCTGGTCCCACAGGTGCTCGATTGGCCGATTGCTCGAGCCTTCTCAACATAGACGTGGCATGTTAACATACGCGAACAGCTACTCTTTAAAAGTAAGCACTGCCAAGCATAAAGCTTGTGCAAGGCAAATTTCATCTACCAAACAGGAAATAAACTTGTTGAATCATTCATGACCCATTCAACATCATTCACACACACCCGATATTGCAACAAAAGCAATAGACAGTAGCCAAGATAGCCATTCAATTGGCAACTTTTCACTTTCGACTTTGCCCTCTATTCAGGGGTGCTGTGCATTCAAGGATAACATAACCATTACAAATGGGGCATGAATGTGAAGGGGGATAAATGAACTTTCCAATGATCTAAAAATCAAGAATGATTAAAAAGCCGCCAAAAAGATATCAAGGTTCAAAGTTGAATTGCAGAACTTTTTTTGAGGGGTTTATTTGCCAAGGCACCCACATCACCCTATTATTTTTCAGTCGATCTTAATTGTCAATTAAGTCTTTGTGAAATAGGCCTCAGGTATATTATCAAATAGTATCATTCAGTGTCAGTTTGACAATTTTTATCGTTCAAGGTGAATATTTTTTAATGAAATGAAGCCAACCGCATTTGGAATATAAAGAATTAATAAACTTATTTTTTTAATTTTAATTTTCCCTACAAACGGCCAATTGCCAGTATGTCATTCATTTATAGACAATGGTTGAGTTAGAGCCTTTTCTCTAAAAGTGCTCTTAAAAGGCGACCTTCGCAAATGTTTTTTTGTTAAAGTCCTTACCGTGGGAGGGGGATACCCCCTCCCACACTCCCGCCGCTGTGCCCACTATTTCGAAAACCTGGATCCGCCACTGCGGTGACGTATGAATTTTGGTCTTTCAAGTATGCTAAGTCATATGACGATAAATTCCGAAGATGTTCAAAAGCTGACGTGTTTTTCGAAATTATGAATCATTCATTTATCAATTATTACCAGAGTCTATCAACCCCTACTGTGCCACCTATTTTGTACATTCCCCCTTGTCTGGCCACCGAAAAAGGCAAACTCAGCCTTCATGCATGTTTATCACCATTTTTTTATTTTTTTTATTTATTTATTTTTTTTTTTTTGGGGGGGGCAAAACTCTCAATTTCCTCTCTGTTCATACAGTGTAAAATAGGGGTTCTGTCAGAAATGTAAGGAGGGGCTAACATTACAAAAAAATAAGAAGAATAAATAATTAGGATGATATCATGTATCCCTACAAAATAGACCTATTGTACATTTTTACAGTCCATTTCGGAAATGCATTCAAATTGATAACCATTCAGGTAGGTATTACAGGGAGATAATCTCAGCTGAGAGCTTTCTATTCATAGTGTCTGGACTTGAACTCATGTTTTCTTTGACAAAAAGTCTTTGCAGAACCCTGCCTCTTTATCCTGTTACATAACGCTCCTTTGTTCCATTTCCTGCAGAAACGCCTATAGGATGGAGTTTTCCTATTATAAGCCCTTAGGTATGTACTACATTGTAATCACAGCTTGTATACAAGTAGGAGAGAGGGATTATAATGTACGTTCCAAGTTATAAATGTTTGAGGAGAGTAGAAATTTATTACACAGGGGGTTTTCCCCCTTTCATTCTAATATCAGTTTGTGAAAATATAATGTTGGATTTGTGAAGTAAAGTTTCATTTTGGGGGGGGGGGGTGGGGAGGCGGTGGACGGATTTCCACTTTTTCTTTATTTGTTGACTTTCCTTTAGATCAAATAATTTTCAAGGGCATAAATAGAGGGATAATGGAAGTGGAATGTGGGAAATTGTCAGAAAATGCAGACATTGTGCACATTTGCAAAAGTTCTGAATTCTTCTGTTTTCCCACACATAGCAGAATTCATAAAATGAAGATCTAAAATTTTGTTGACAAATTTAACGTTCTATCAGCACACTGATTTTGTGTATTAGTCTGATTCAAGCTTTTGTCCATTTGTTTCGCCTAACAAGTGTAAACTTGTTGTTCCATCTAAAAAATCATCTTCAAGAAAGGAAGTATATCTTAGAATATGTTGACGAAAAACACAAATCCATTTTTCAGAATAAGCGAATGGCAAGTAATGATATACATATTTTGTTTGGACATAAGTTTTGTCAGCAAATGCTAACTTGAACCTGCTAATTGTGTATATTTTAGGACGTTTTGTTGATATGTAGATCTCATTTCGAGTTGGTTAGCAAATCATGATCTCTTTGAACAAAACAAAAACAAAACAACGCGAATTTAGAGGGAAAGGGGGCATGGTAAAGGGGCAAGAAGTGATGATAGAGGTAACAGGGAAAGAAAAAAAAGATGGAATTCAAAAGAGAGAGAGAGATAGAGAGAGAGAGAGAAATGGAGCACTGCATATGGAGAGGGGAAGAATGGTAATTTAAAAAAAAAATCAGATTGTAGAGAGAAAGAATGGCATAAAAAGACAAGAAAGAAGGTACGTGGCTATAGAGGGAGAGAGAAAAAAAAATGGAATATGAAAAGAAAGAGTGACAGAGACAGAGCAATGGAGAATTGCATATTGAGAGAGGAAGAAATGTGAAAGAATAACAAACTACTAAAATCATGGAGAATGGTAGAGGGCTAGAGGGTGAGAAAAAAATATCGAATTGGAAAGAAAGGTTGACAGAGACAAAAAACGAACACATAATGGAATAAGAAAGAAAGGGTTACAGAGACAGAAAAATGAAGCATTATACATGTACATGTATATGGAGAGAGGGAGGAATGTGATAGAAAACAAATCAGAAAGTAAAGAGAAAGAGGGCATAAAGAAACAAAATAGAAGCAAGTGCGGGATGCAGGAAAAAAATATTGAAAAAGATTAGAAAGGGACACATAGAAAAAGAAATCGCATATGGAGAGGAAAATAGAGAAGATGTGATACAAAGTCAGCATGCAAGAATAATCACCCCAACCCCCCCCCCCCCCTCAAATAAATAAATAAATAAAAAATAAAGGGGGGCGAGAGGAAATATATTGCATTCTATGTGAGTACCAATTATGAAGAAAAATCAACCCTCCTTCTGTACTGTAGGGACTGGTCTGTCTCATATACTTCTTTCTTATTATTCTATAACCTCTCTCTCTTTTTATCTTATACTTTTACTCATTCTCTCTCTTTCTCTCATGTTTGACTTCGTTATATATTATACTCTTGTTTATGCATTGCTTTTCCATATCTCCCCCACCCCATATTGTCACTTTCAAAATGCAACTCATTTTGGAAAAATTCACAAACCTTTTCCTCAATATTACAAAGAATGTGAACCAAATACTAAATGCAAAATTAATACACCTTTGTCTTGTTTCGTGTATAAATAACGTTATTATTGAAAATCATTACAAGTTGAAGAAAAACTAAAAATAAATAACGTAGCATGATACACATGTACATATTTCTATTTGCAATGGTAAAAGCAAAAATACCAGGAAATGGACATACAATTCCATCACTGAGCCAGACACATGTACAGCAAAAATTAAATAAATCGACTTGACAGCATACATGTAGGAAAGAATAAATGGCAATATCACAACACTGGCAATTATATGTGCTTACTCATAGCATATTACAAATATCAAGAGCAATCTATTAAAATTAGAAAGTTGCAAATAGATATTGCAATGAAAATATAATAACTATCAAGGTATCAACATACATGTAGTATTTCAAATGTAAGAACATTGATTGAATTGTACATTATAGAAAATGGCAGTGTTGCATACATGGGTAGATGTTCACAGTAACCAATTCAAATGCAAGAAAATTATTTATTAAAACATGTTTTAAACAATAAATTACTAATTAAAAAAAAGTATGCATATTCAGCCTGTCTCTTTCATTATCTATCAATTAATCATCACCTTCAATTTTCAATGATCTATTTTTTTAAATGTTGCGCACTTGTTACCAATGATACAAAAATACACATATGAATTACATGTACATTCAGTGTTTTTTCTTAAATAAGGTAGGCTATAAAGCAATCTCACATTCTGTTGCAAAAATATGGTATGTAGATCTACACACTGTAGAAAGTTGCACAATTTTATGGCACTATCAAATAAATATCTAGAGATGTACATCACTTGTATAGCACTATTCATAGTGCAATGAATATTGCATGAGAACAACTAAGAGGAGCAATGGACACTAGATGGTGAAATGAGGCTTCTAATGGAGCTCTGGACTACACTACACTTTGTACTTACGCAATGTGTGGAACCTCTTGAAGCATGGATGCATACACATTGGTACATTTCCGCACTTTCTGCACACAACAGTAGTTTGATGCCCCATGTAGTTTTAGTGGTGTATATTGTCCAATTTCTCACAACAGGATGTTTGAAATGACATTATCATGGGTTAGACATGTTTTTACGGTTGTCCTAGTCGTTGTAGGAAATGTAAATGAACAATTCCCATGTAAAATGAACCTTGCAAACCACCCTTGGCATGAATTGCTAAGTTCTTCACCTTTCAATACAATGTATATGCTAACACTTCAATGATTGGATCATGAGAAATATGAAGAAAAACAATTACGGGGTCCAGACAAGCCCGACCACCTAGCCTGGACAGCTCGACCCGGTCAAGTTGTCCAGGGTGACTCGCCGGACAACTCGACCCACTTTTTGTTTTTCAATTTTCGTGATCTAAATTCACTCATTTAACAATGAAATGCCATTTAATTGGTAATTTTTGATCAAATTTATATAATCATGACGGGAAACACAGCAATTTTGGACTTTTGTAATGAAAGAATAAACAGGTAACAAGTTACATCAGTTAGTTTTCCCTTGCGATGAGAATACTTCGGCGAATGAACGACCGTCAGAGGCCAAGGCAAGTTCAATTTATGCCCCAAGAATCAATGTACATGTACTGATAGAAAATTACTTTTTAATAAATAAATAAATAAATATTATGTGTATAAATTAATTTTCTTTCAGTACAGTGATTCTTGGGGCATAAAATCAACTTATCTGGCTTATCTGGCAGTCCTTCATTCGCCAAAGTATTCTCATCGCAAGGGAAAACTAAATGTAACTTACCCGTTCATTGTTTCATTGCAACTCTCAAAAACCGTGTTTCCCCGTCATGAATATGCAATTTATCACAATTTACCACTTAAATGGCATTTCATTGTAAAATGAGTGAATTTATTTCATAAAACTTGAAAAATAAAATGTGAGTCGAGTTGTCCGGCGAGTCACCCCACCCTGGAAAACTCGCCTAAGTCGAGCTACCCGTTGGTTGGGTTATCCCGGATTCAAAATTACAATTTATGGTGGCAACAATGTGGATTCACTTAACGTTTACATGTAGCTTGTTGCTGTGCGATTAGCTTTGCAAAGACGGCGAGATCGTCACAGAATGTATGCTGTAGATGAACGGAGTACAAGGCAGTGCACTGCGGAGAGGTCTTTGCAATGCTAATTGCACAACGAAAGCTACACGTGAAGAGTAAGTAAATCCACATCGATGTCGCCATAATTTTTATATTGCATTTTTTCACATTTCTCATTATCCAATTATTGAATGGTCCGATGAGCTGAAAGAAGGGTGGGTTGCAAGGTTCACTGTGCATGGAAATTGATGAATCTTGCCCACTGTCAGACTGTCACTTGTACTAGCTCTGTAGGCCTAGCCGATGGGGAGATTACCTCCCGCGTATGGCTCGATGTTCACTGTCAACTTTTATACAACATCAAACCCATATGGCCTATGGCTATTAAAGTTAGTCATAACATTTTAATACCAATTTAATACCAATAGGGGCAGGGACCCGGTCTAGAGCAGGGTGAGGGATGTCACCCTCTTCCCATCACTGTCGTCGTCTGAATCGGTCTCCGACTCGGAACTTATGTCCATAGGTTCCCCGTCAAAGTCTCAATTTTCGCTGACATTGTCGGCAACATAGAGATCATGGTATAGTTTCATCTCCGTCATATGCCTTTCGCGGTTGTTTTCTGGTCATGGTTGGAGCATTTGAATGTGATGATACTTGTGATGATGGTCTTCTTCTCTGAGCTGGCATCTGGAGCAAGAAACCTTGGGAGGCCACTGAAGCGATACGAGGATTGCCTGAAAGCCTCCCTCCAGGCCTGCGGCATTTCAGCCCTTGGATGGGAATCACTTGCCTCTGACCGCAGTGCCTGGCGCCCAGCTGTCCACAAGGGTGTTAGGCTGTTCGAGGAAAAGCGTCTCGAGAGCCTGGACCAGAAGCGACAAGCCTGCAAAGCGTCTGCGCGTCCGCCTTTGGCTCCGCTCCCACCTTCGGCGTCACTGACGTCATTGTCGATTCCGACAGACCTCCATTACTTGACGGGCTGCAGTTGCCGCCCACGGCCAGCTGTAAGGGTAACACCTGGGCGGATATACCCGCCCACGGCCCGCTGGGGGTTAAATGGATACCTTTTCTCCAATAACTTTGCAAGATTAATCTATACGATTAATATCGATATAATATACCTATAGTATGCACCTGTTACGGGTATGCATCCAACGAGTCAAAATATTTGGAGAAGGTCTTATTTCAGACATTTTTATTCACATCCCTCAAAACGTCAAAACTCCCGAACTTGTGAAATGAATGTTGAAAAGACTCTCACTCTAATTTTGGAAAGAGATTTTTTTTTCAAACGTACTGTTTAGAATAGCAGGAATTATATAAAATCAAACTTTAGAGGAATACTGAAGATTTGTTTGTTAATTTTCAAATCAAATCAAATCAACCAAGCAGACAGGGCTCCCCAGCATACCCCATGCATTAATACACACACACGCGCGCAAAACGAGTGGGCGCGGTCGTTAGGTTCGTTGGGTTACAACATGGCGCCTATTGTTGAGTTGGCCAAACTCTGTTTGTGGAGGGCTATGGGGTAATCAATAAAGAGCGCCCTCTGTGGTCAAGTCACTGGTTTATTAATGACCTAGAACTAGCCTTTGGACAAGGCCTCGCGCGCTGCTTGTCTGCCGAGCAGGGTCTGAAAATAAACTGCGCTTACAGCAGTGATCGCTGGACCGAGCCGCGTCAGCGGCGAGGCCTTTGCTAACTTGCGGACCTCATCATATATTTGCATATGCATGAGGGTCTTACATATACATCATCTAGTGACGATCGTGGCCAATGATAATTGTTTTAACCGCGGTATTTTACATGGATTCGTTATCAAATTATGGGGGAATTGGCATTCAAATGAACTAAATAATTAATAATATCAAATTCAATTTTCAATAAAACATGGATTTATTAAAAATAATACGGTATTTAATGACTAGATTATTCATTATTTTGCTACTTAAGTAGATCTATCGCAAATTTTGCTCCCTCGTTTTTCATTTTAACCTCCGCATAGTGGTTCGTACGATCAGCTGGTCCTGATATTGCACAACGCGTGAACTTTCATCAAGTCGATCCACTCGTACTGATTAGGCAAAAACGAATGAGCAAAGACAGTCCTTCGTCGTCAATCAGAACAAAAGGAAGTAAATTTCTGAAGGAATCTGATGTTAGTGTTTCTCCAAGAAAGAGGCTTGGCTTCAGCCAGCCAAATGTGTCTGCACCCATGCCATAACTTGTCCTTTTCACAACAATTACGATTAAATTATTACATACCTGATCCTTCATCAAAGAATAAGAGGTGAAATGATAACTTCAATGGACTGTGCAGTGCGAGTAGTCCTTCCCGTCGAACTCTGGGCAGTTTCGGTAGGAGCTAGACGCCGACGGGGATGGTGTGATCGTAGCGACTGTGGCCTTGCACACGAAGAAGTCTTTGCACAGTGGAATGGCTTGAAAAATTGCAGATTTGCCATAACTGGTTGGAAGATTAACAAATACATCTTCCCCTTTCAATGCTGATCTTATAGCTTTTGATTGTAACTCCTTAAAAGATGGAATTTCGACCTTTCAGACTCATATTCAAGGCTCTTTGATAGATCTTCTTCGCCGCTCGCCATGTTCGTCCGGCAGAGATATGATCGCTGAAGACTTTATTTATGAATATGTATGTTAATAAATATTCATTAAATTCTCTCGAATTGTCTACTCTGGTTGGTGCATTGGATTGGAAGGGGTGTTTGGTCGGCTTACTGGGTAAACATATTACATATATCTTTTGAGGAAGAGCAACATCATGGCAAAAATTTATGACCTCATTGGATCAACAACAACAAAAAATCAGTCCATTTATTTATCATAGCAATGAAATTAACAACCCTGAAGATGCATTTAATATATTCAATTCTGAATTCGTTAATATAGGTCATAATCTAGCATCTAAAGCTACACGTAGTAATTTCAAACAATATATAACTGAACCTTTTTTTTCACAAATCACTCTTTTTATAACCAACTACCCGCACTGAAATTTTGAATAATGTTCAATCTCTCAAAGCGATTCCTTCCACTGGAAATGACGGAATAAGTGTGAATCTACTGAAAAATATTCACTTTATTGTTTACTAGTTATTACATATAACCTAACAATTGTATCCGGTGCCTGCACAGACCCTTTAAAAATAGCGAAAGTCATTCCCGTATAAAAACAAGACTACTCCTTTTTAGAAACTATCGACCAATATCTCTTTTGCCAGCTATATCACAAACTATACTTCATGCGAGACTTTATGACTTCGTCACCAGTATTAATGTAATGAATTCAAACCAATTCGGATTTAGAAAATATCATTCATCAGACTATGCTTTACTACAACTATATGAAATTGAAGCATTATCTAACAAAGAACATTGTGTCGGCGTCATTAAAGATCTTAGTAAGGCGTAATGAACTGACAGACAAGTTCTCCACGAAATTCTTATGGGTTACTACAGGCGCTAACTTAAGTTGGCATAAACACGTACACAACATAAGAAATGGTATGTATGAGCTTAAAGACTTAATATCTTAATATTAATAATCGCTTTTTATGTTGTATAATGCCTTAATTCTTCCCTACTGACAGGAATACCGGTTAGCTGGATGTTTCCATCTGAACGTTTCAGTGGTTACACTTGTCTTACTGTACGTGCTAATCAATTCAAAATTAACTCACCAGTTCAGCACACCCAATCCAAGCTGACGACAGATGTTTGAAATTTACTGATACAAATAATACCAACAATTCCCGCTGCAATAATAATAATAATAAGCATACAATTCATCCAAACTGATACTTGCCTCTTTGACCTCTACCCAGCCTGAATACTGATCAGGTCCGCCTCTACACTGTAAAAACTAAAGTGCTACTTTTTCGGGCCATGTATAGTGACTGCACCTGAAATGCTGTTTTAGCACTTGTAGTGTGCTAATTTACCAGCCAAAAAAATGTGACCGTAGCGAGCCTCGAACCAGGTTCCCCTGATTGAGAGGCGCTGACGTTAACGATTGACTAACGAATGCTTCTTGCAATCCAGTTTAGTCATGGGAGTCAAGTAGATAACATGAACTATGTGGTGTCGTAAATTCACTATGTAACAATATGATCTGCTCTAAATCGTACAATGTGAGTTAGTCTAGCGGTAATGCCAGCATCATCACCATCATCTTTGTCATGGCTGTATTATTCATGTCATTAGAGTTAACAGCACCTGCTGAACCTTTTTCAATATCACACCATCCTCATATCACCTACTCATGTACATCCAATAAGATTTCATTTCATTTCATTTTTCATTCTTCTTCTGAGATTGTTGGTTATATGTGCAAGCTCCATTGTTGTAGTAATTTTCAAGATCTTGATAAACGAAGGAATTTTGTGTATTTAATTCCCATAAAAAAATGTCAAAAAGCTGGAAAGATTCTCACACAGAGTCTCTGGATAGATGGTTGTGTGGAGGCGCGTGATTGGTCATTCATGCCAAAAATCTATTCTCTTAACCAATCAGGATGCAGGATAGATGAATGGATATAGGGCTTTTTGCAAGAAAATTGTTTTGGATTTAGGGCCTTTTGAAAGAAAACATAATTTTCATCTCATTTTTTAACAAACTTCCTGAAAATTTTAGAAGTTGAAATATAGCCAGTTTGATGCACATGGTGAATGTCTATTAAGGCATATAAGAAATTGCCATATGATAGAAAATGGATTTAGGGCCTTTTGCAATTAAGCTCTTCATATATAGATGTAAGTATACGAACCGTGTATTCATTTTCCTCTGAAATCATTGTAAGAAATAAGTGAGATCCAGTTGATAACTTTTTTATTATGTTCGCTTTTCTTTCAAGCATTCTAAAAAAAAATCTAAAGCTTGAATAAACTTGAATAAAATAGGTTTATTCAACCCTTTGTTGAGAAATAAGGAAGAGTATGCAGGCATGGATGGGTTCAGTGAAATAAACAATAGTGCGATAATATCACACAAGCCGTTGCGGTAAGCCTTTCCAGTCCCTCGAAACTATTTGCTTTACTATCCGGTAAAGTGTTAGAATTCATTACTGACATGAATTATAGAAAAGGATTGTACAGAAACTTAAAACTAGTTTTAATGGAATTTAGAAATGGTTGCTAAGGCCTTTTCTAGACAAAGTGGCATCAAAAGAAAACATAAATGCTGCATCAATGTCCGTTTTATCTTCATGATGAAGATAAAACGGACATCAAACCTTGGCCTTTTTTTTTTCTTCTAAAAAAAGCAGAAAAGAAAAAACACAGCCATACTCTTTCCAAATCCTTAATTTTGCGTTTTGGGTTTAGTATTCTACATTCAAAGCCTGCCAACACGGTTTGAAGAGACCACGGGTCTCAAGTTCTATCCATTTTAATTTCTTTGTAAATATTCGAACGTGTTGCTTAAAGAAAAAAAAAAAATAAAATGCAACTTAACTTAATATTCATTTCCCCTACAATTTCTTAACTTATTTATGGCATCCGACGAATATTTGGTATTTGCTTGACACTATAGAAAACGTGCAGCTTCGGTGCTGCCACACTCCGTATCACAAATTGACAGTTCATACTGTAAGTACTGCTATATTTATAAATATCCCACCAGTTGAGCTCCCCGAATTCAAGCTGACGACAGATGTTGGGAATGTAGTTAATCCAGGGCCAATTATAATAACCATCCCAATAACTATCAGATTAATCAAACTGTCATCTCCTTGCTTTACTTCTACAACGTGTTTAAACAAAGTATTTAAAGTGCTAGGTTGTGTTATGTAAGTACGGTTCAAGTAACTGATTTGTCAGTGGTCAAATAAAAATTTAGGTAATGTTAACTATAATTAATTAGAACTAAACTCATGCTGATTACTGCACGACGAGTCTTAGTAAGTGCCTTTTTTTAGAGAGAGAAGGGAACATTCCTTTCTGTTTGCTACTTTATCTTTCTTTCTTCTCTCTCTCTCTCTCTCTCTTTAATCTCCACTCCCCCCCCCCCCCATAATCTTGCGTTAGTAAACTTTAAAACTGGCGTACTAATTGAAGTTTGTGCATTCTAAATCTCTGTCATATGAAATATTTTTGTTTTATATATACAAATGATACAAGCATATTCTGACCAAAATATTAACTTCCCATGCTATACAGCCAATGGAAAGTTAAGTAAAATATGATATTGCCTGCAAGCTAATCAGTTATCTATCAACTCCAAGAAAGGCAATTTTATTATAGTCAGCAAAAAAGACGAAATTCCTGGTATAGATGAAAAATGAGCAATTGAAAAAGTTCAAAAGCTGAACAGACCGAATTACTAGGTGTTTGTATTCATAGTCGATTAAAAGTTGGAAGTAGAAAATAAAATTGCCAAAAGTATAGGTATTATACAAAGACTTAATTTCTGTTTCCTCAGAATGTTTTTCGAAGTTTGTTTGCTCTTTAGTTCTCCCATATTTATTGCACTCTTGTTTGGGGCAATACCTATGCTTCTATTATAAGTAAGCTAACTACATTACAAAAGAAAATAATAAGAACTGTCTGCGATGTACCTTCTGGAACTCAAACCGACCCCTTATTCCATGACTTAAAACTCTTAAAATTGAAGATATTGTCAGTTACCAACAGTACGTTTTTTATGTAAGAGTGCATTTTACAGTTTTTTATCTGTTTTGATTTTAATTGTAATTTTCATAATTTTCCAACAAAATCTGTTAGAGACATCCATATTCTTAATCTCAGTATTGCACAAGCATGCGTTCCTTCAGCTTTGAAAGTTGCTTTTGTTCGCCCCCTTCTTAAGAAATCAACATTAGATCACGAATCCCTAAATAATTATCGACCGGTTTCCAACTTACCATTTTTGTTCAACGTTCTGGAAAGAGCAGTTTTTTCTCGGCTCTTGGATTATTTACAGGAACACTCTTTACTCGACCCATTGCAATCTGCTTATAGACCAAACCATAGTGTCGAGACTCTTTTGACGAATTTGTCTAATCATATTTTGCAGGAAATGGATAACGGACATGTGACTGCCCTTGTCTTACTGGATTTGTCGTGTGCTTTTGACACCATAGATTATTCCATTGTTTTGAATATTCTATCAAGTCTGGGTATAAAAGGTACTGCTCTGGAATGGTTCAGTTCATATTTGTCTGGACATTCACAGATGGTAGTTGTCAATGGGTCAACATCTATACCCATGCCATTAACTTGCGGTGTACCACAGGGCTCTGTGGGAGGGCCAACTCCTTTTTCGCTCTATTTAACACGGTTGCAATTTCTTTTTTCAAGAATATTCAGTAAAATACCATATTTACGCTGATGACGTACATATTTATGTTTCTTTTCCTCCTAACCAAGCTACAGATGCAATCAACAACTTAGAATCCTGTATACATGACATCAACATTTGGATGCATTCAAATTCCTTACAGTTAAATCATGATAAATGTGAATTCATGCTTTTTGGATCTAAAGCCCAGTTAGACAAAGTTCTAGGTACGTTCACACGTAGAGCGATAGCATCGATGCTATCTAGGTTTCGAGACTATTTTGGTCATGACCTGATAATTTTAAGACCAAACGCTGTCTGAACGCAGATAGTCACGAGATAGAAGCGAGTTGGAGCTAGGTTTCGAAACTATTCTGGCAGCGAGTAGAGCGATAGCATCGATGCTATCTAGGTTTCGAGAATATTTTGGTCAAGACCAGATAGTTTTAAGACCAAACGCTGTATGAACGCAGATAGTCACGTGATAGAAGCGAGTTGGAGCTAGGTTTCGAAACTATTCTGACAGCGAGTAGAGCGATAGCATCGATGCTATCTAGGTTTCGAGACTATTTTGGTCATGACCAGATAGTTTTAAGACCAAACGCTGTATGAACGCAGATAGTCACGTGATAGAAGCGAGTTGGAGCTAGGTTTCGAAACTATTCTGGCAGCGAGTAAATCTCAGGATCCAGCGACAAAGCATCGATGCTTTGCGGTAGACCACCCCCGCGCTTGTGACTATTTTGTATTGTGAACGCAATCGCTGCTATGTTCACTCGCAACTTCGCATGATATGACCCCTGTGCACAAACTTCAGTACCAATTATACTTTGGTCACCGTGTGTGGCGCAGTAATTATTGTTTTGGCAGCGAGTGAGCGATGGAGAGTCACCAGTGGGTGATAGAAAACAAGTCGATCATGGCCTGTCTGAACGTACTGGAAATAGTTTCGAGACTTACATAGCATCGATACTAACATAACATCGATGCTATGTACTAAGTAACTTGTGTAATTAACACATGAATAGTACATTTCAGCCGGGCAGGCACATTCCACAGATACCGCGCTTGTGACTAGTTGTAATGTGAGCGCAATCGCTGCTTCACTCGCAACTATTATAATTCTGTCTGTTTCATGTGGTGCTATAATTTAATGTAATGTATGTATTCATGTGATGTAGGGTAAGTAGGCTACTGTGTATAACTGTGTGGTAAGGGAGGGGTTTTTTGTTTTTGTTTTTGCTTTCCTTCTTTTTATCTTTTTCTTTGTATAAATATGATATGGTCTTTAGATATTGATTTACATGTGCTTACCAGATAATAGTGTGCATGTGTTTTATTTTGGTATAAGATTGGAGTTCAGTCAATTTTCATTCGAAAATATTTGACTCAGTCCGCTACATCGAAATTGGTTCATTCTTTGATTTCATCACGATTTGATTTCGGCAATAGTCTTTTGTATAGTTTACCAGATTTTCAACTTCACAAACTGCAAAAACTTCCAAACGCAGCAGCACGTATCGTTACCCATACTACCAAACGCGATCATATAACTTCAATTGTACAGTGTCTCCATTGGTTGCCCGTGAGGGAGCGCATTGTCTTTAAATTGCTTCTCTTTGTTTTTCATATTGTTAACAGTACGGCCCCAAAATATAATTTGGATTTGTAACATAAATACGTTCCTTCACGTACCCTACGCTCATTTGATACAAATTTACTGCAGGTTCCATTGTCTAGGAAAAAGTGGGAGGGTCGGGCCTCTACTCATGCGGGGCCCGTCCTGTGGAACGCTCTTCCTAATACTATCAAAAATTCAAATTCTTTGAGCTCCTTCAAGGGCAACCGAAAGACATATTTTTTCAATGGTGCTTATTGAACACAGACATCCCACTTTTTGTCTCGTCAACTTCTTTTCAATTCATTGCTCTGAAGCGCCTGGAGAATTTAACTAAAATGTATAATGGCGGTTTTAGAAATACCTAATAATAATAATAATTATTATTATTATAAAATAGAAGCAAGTGCGGGAGGCAGGAAAAAAATATTGAAGAGGATAGTTTAGAAAAGGACACATAGAAAAGGAAATCGCATATGGAGAGGAAAATAGAGAAGAGGTGATACAAAGTCAGCATGCAAGAATAATCACCCCCCCCCCCCCCCCCCCCAAAAAAAAAGAAAAAGAAATATATTGCATTCTAAATGATCAGCACCAATTATGAAGAAATATCTGTAGGGACTGGTCTGTCTCATATACTTCTTTCTTATTATTCTATAACCTCTCTCTCTCTTTCTATCTTATACTTTTACTCATTCTCTCTCTCTCAGTCTCATGTTTGACTTCGTTATATCTTATACTCTTGTTTATGCATTGCTTTTCCATATCTCCCCCTCCCCATATTGTCACTATCAAAATGTAACTCATTTTGGAAAAATTCACAAACCTCTTCCTCAATATTACAAAGAATGTGAACCAAATACTAAATGCAAATACACCTTTGTCTTGTTCCATGTATAAATAACATTAATACTGCAAATCATTACAAGTTGAAGAAAAAGCAATAAATAAGATAGCATGATCCACATGTACATATTTCTATTTACAATGTTAAAAGCAAAAATACCAGTAAATGGACATACAATTCCATCACTAAGCCAGACCAGGACATACATAATACACATAACTGCATTCCAACAAAATAGAACAATCTTACATGAATGTTCAATACAAGTCAGTATGTACCGTGCATATCTTGAATAAAGTATCAAACAAAATCAAAGAAATCAAAATTACGAGTGGAGATACACAGAAATCAGAAAGACTTATACAAGCATAAACACATGTACAGCAACAATTAAATATATCGAATGGACAGTATACATATAGGAAAGAATAAATGGCAATATTACAACACTGGCAAGTATATGTGCTTCCTCATAGCATATATTACAAATATCAAGAGCAATCTATTAAAATTAGAAAGTTGCAAATAGATATTGCAATGAAAATATAATAACTATCAAGGTATCAGCATACATGTAGTACTACAAATGTTCTTGCATTGACTGAATCGTACAGTATAGAAAATGGTAATTAAATAAATCGAATGGACGGCATACATGTTGGAAAGAATGAATGGCAATATCACAACACTGGCAAGTATGTGTGCCTACTCATAACATATATTACAAAGATTGGAAAGTTGCAAATAGATATTTCAATGAAAATACAATAACTATGAGGTATCAACATACATGTAGTACTACAAATGTAAGAACATTGGCTGAATTGTACATTATAGAAAATGGCAGTGTTACATACATGGGTTGATGTTCACAGTAAGCAATTCAAATGCAAGAAAATTATTTATTAAAACATGTTTTAAACAATACATTACTAATGAAAAAAAATGTATGCATATTCAGCTGGTTTCTTTCATTATCTATCAATTAATCATCACCTTCAATTTTTAATGATCTATTTTTTTTAATGTTACGCACTTGTTACCAATGATACAAAAATACACAAATGAATTACATCTACATTCAGTGTATTTCTCAAATAAGGTAGGCTATAAAGCAATCTCACATTCTGTTGCAAAAATATGGTATGTAGATCTACACACTGTAGAAAGTTGCACAATTTTATGGCATTATCAAATAAATATCTAGAGATGTACATGCAATACTAATAATCAACTCCACATTTTGTTTATCACTTGTATAGCACTATTCATAGTGCAATGAATATTGCATGAGAACAACTAAGAGGAGCAATGAACACTAGATAGTGAAATGAGACTTCTAATGGAGCTCTAGACTACACTTCACTTTGTATTTACGCAGTGAGTGGAACCTCTTGAAGCATGGATGCATACACATTGGTATATTCCCGCACTTTCTGCACACAACAGTAGTTTGATGCCGATTCTTGGTTGATCGATCTGAGCAGACGATACAGTCAGGTGCGCTATGACGGCCACTGGCAAGCCTCTTTGGGTTGGGAGACGGGGAATGGCTCTTCAGATCCATAAACCGCCCTGGGAAATGGTCATTGACAGCTCGCCTACCACCTCCCCCATGCATGTCTCTGTTGCATCCTGAGACAAGGCCGCATATGATCTGAAGACGCACAGCACAAGGATCCACCTTTTTACGCTGAGCAGGGGGCAGTTTTTGTCTAAGGAGCACAAGTGTGTTACATACACTCACTTCTAGAAGAGTAATGAAAATCTTCTTTCACCACTTAGTGCATCGATGGATGTTGAGACAATGCCACACAAGTTGATCGGCTAAATCCACTCCACCCATGAACATATTGTACTGATCGATGGCTTCGGGTTTTTGGATCGTGATGACTTCTCTCTTTCGTCGAACCTGCATGCTTGTCCATCATTTCAGTTGTGTGCAGAGATGTCACAAGGTTAACCTGCTTCTTGTCCATTCAGGATATGAAATTGTTGTTACCCTCCTTAGAGCACACCGGTGGTTCCCCGTTTCTTGGACGTGCACTCTTGATCGTCTCCGGCACTCCTCTCCGATTTACCCCGAGTGTTCCACATGCCCCAGTGGCATTCTCCCCCAACTCATCGAATAGGGCTGGGGAACTGAATAGATTGTCCATGAAAAGATGATGACCTCTCCCAAGATACGGTGCGGACACGTTCATTACAGTATTGTGCATGGCACCTTTCGTCCCCCCGGGGGGGGGGGGGGGGGGGGGGAGGGGGGGGGGGGTACTCACGTATATTGGGTATACGGGGATGTGCCGCTGAGAAGGGTTACTTTTTGAAGAAAGATCCTTAGACATGGGTCCCCTTTTCATTAAAAAGATCCTGAGACATGGTTCCCATTTTCCCCCAAAAAATCCTTAGACATGGGTCTGTTATCCCGGGCCTTTTTTTATTATTTTTTTATTTTTTGCTTGTTAGGGAATTATGGAGGGAAACTGGACCCCCATAACCTCTCCACTGACCGACTTTTCGAGAAGCTGGCGAGGCCCACAAAATTCGGGTCTACCTTTTCACTAGACATGGGTCAATTTTTCACAAAAATCCTTAGACATGGGTGCCTATTTACAGCAAAAGGACCCTTGGATGTGGGTATGGGTCTGGAGTTCTCAGCCGCACACCCCCGTCCGATTATAATCTGAGTACCCCCCCCCCCCCCCGGGCTTTCTCCTCGTCGTGAACGACGCCGAACTTGTCCCCTGCCATCTTCCAATTCAAGACGTAGCCTGCCTTACTATCACAGAGGGACCAAACAACAAAGCCCCACTTGTGAAGTTTGCTCGGTTGATATTTTACCCAGGAGCTCCTTCCCTTGAAAGGGATTATTGTAGACCATCGATACTGAGTTCTATCCTTGGATAATACGCTGCCTGCCAACGTTCAGCAAACATTTCCATTACAGGCCGGATCTTGTACTATTGGGGTCATCGTTCGCTGGCATGTTCCCGTTGTCATTGGCGTGTGAGAATCCAAGGATCCTTATGAACTTGTTCCTTGACATTGAATTCTTGATACCGAGATTCAAGAGTGCATGGGAAGACCACAACAGATTATAGTTCGGCACTCTGACAAGTCCTGCATAAACGACCACACCTATCACTGCCCTGATGTCTGCAGCATTCACTGGCTACCACATTCGCGCACGAGAGTGAGGAGACAGGTTCTCTTTTCCTCCTAGACTTTGGAAATACTGATCTGCATATCTGTTTGTCTCCACTTCAATGTGATGGACGATTCTATCAGTCAAAAAATCTGAGAAGATTTCATACGCTGTAGCTTCTGGATCTGGATGTTGCAGCAAAGTTCCTACACGTTCATTGAAGGCCATGAGCCATGCTGCATCAAAGACACCTGCAATGAAAAGAAAAAAGATAAATGAAAGAAAGTAAGAATTAATGACTAATCCAGTTCTAAATAGCTATATTTTGAACCAATAATAAAACCACATTCTATTTTTTTTCCTTTATTGCCAATGGTCTGTATGCATGCAAAACAAAGACAGAAGACATTTCTTTCTTCTTCTCTCCCAACTATCACAACACTCAGCCTGACCATTGGTCAGAATGAAAACTGCAACAAAATTAGGAAAGAAAGCTGACAAATAAAGACCTAAAACAGCTCCAAAAGTCTGCCTACTTTACCCCTACAAATTTATTTCTTTTAATTTATTCATATACCTACATATACATGTCATTTCAAACATCCTATTACGAGAAATACACAAAGAAATCTACATGTTCTGCTTACCTTTACATATAGCTGTTGACCTTTGATTTACATAGATGTGCAGTGCAACACTATTGTGTTACATGTACCGTATGTTGCCGCATGTTAAATTGTACTATCCTGATTACTTTATTTTCATGGATTGTGGTAGCTGTTCGAGCTCCTTGTCTTATCAATCTGGTACTGGCCTATGGAGCTGTACATGGGATCCATATACTGTGTGTGGAAAGAGCTATCAACAACAACAAAAAATAGATCTAAATATCACCATTTCCCACATACTGTGAGCATGCAAACCACCCTCGGAGTTTGCTAAATGGGTTACCTTCCAGGATCAACTAAGATTGTAAAAATTGAAGAAAAAGGAAGAAAAAAAAATCGTCAGGTTTTTTTGACCTTGCATGTGTAACTTGTATATATGGGACTACACAAATCTTACATTGCATGTGTAGTCCCATATTTACATTTACAAGTTAAGTGTCGAGGTAAAAAAACCTGCCGATGTTTTTTTTTTTTTTTTTTTATTCATTCGATTTTTACAATCTTAATTGATCCTGGAAAGTAACCCATTTAGCAAACTCCGAGGGTGGTTTGCATGGCTCACAGTATGTGGGAAATGGTGATATTTAGATTTTTTTTTGTTTGTTGATAGCTCTCTCCACACACAGTATATGGATCCCATGTACAGCTCCGTAGGCCAGCACCAGATTGATAAGCCAAGGAGCTCGTACAGCTAGGATTGTGGTATAGGAGTATAAACTCATAAGCAGAGTATTTTTTTTTCATAATTTCAATCAACGGTCAGCAGCTACGAGGTAAGCAGAACCGTGTAGTTTTAGTCGTGTCTTTTGTCCTATTTCTCATAATAGGATGTTTGAAATGACATTATCATGGGTTAGACATGTTTTTATGGTTGTCCTAGTCATTTGTTTTGCTTTCTTTTTTTCTTCTCTCTCTCTCTCTCTCTCCTGCCAATGATCAATGCGCTAATTGAGATTCCTCGAGAGATGAGAGGAAAATATTATCCTTCGTCTTCATTTTTTGCACCTCTCTATTTTCTCCTTCTCTCTTATTCCCTCTCCTTTCTGACCCTTCACAAGAAAAGGAAGTTCAAATTAAAGGAAAAAGTTCATTTTTTGCTTCAATAAGGGTATATTCAAATTACAATACAACAGAAATTACAGGCTAACTGGTTCGGACCATTATGTGGCTCTATATGGTTGGTAAGGGCAGGGATTTTTCAAGAAGGATATTATCAGAGACAAAGGATGTATCAACATTTTAAATAATATATCTGGACATAATATTTCGTGGCAGCAACACGTGCTGAAGACAACATGCAAGTTGTCTTTAACACTTTTCCTAAAGATTCAGGAAAGGGGGGGGGGGGAGGGGGCACAAGTTACACCCACTCATCCTATTACCGCCATCACACCACCATTCAGGGTAATTTTGTTCTGGGTCTTGTGTCGGTCTTATTAGTGTGATTGAGGTATTAGGAAGATGGACAAGGAAAAAAAGCTATCAATTGATAAATGTAAAACAAAAAAAAGGCAAATTTCATTTTCTCTACATGTACAGGAATTCATTGCTACTGAATTGCCATTCACAATAATAAAATTCCATTTCTACTATATATGTAACCAAATTTCAAAAGAGTCACAGCAAAACTGAATTAAGTCGAAATCACATTTCGATGGAGAACAAGAAAAGTCCAGGCCGGTCCACTCTTTGATATCGTCTTCCCATCTTTTCTTCCGTCTTCCTCTTTTTCTTCCACCTTTCACTGTGCCTTGCAGGATGGTTTTTGCAAGACCCCAAGAACGTGAAACAAGCCATATCTTTTCAGTGTGTGCTTTTTCACGGTCGTGAGGAGTTCCTTCGTATGGCCCAATTGCTTGGTGGATGATGGTGCAGACGGTCTCGTTTGTTATGTGGTCTTTATACGAGATGCCTAGTATTTTACGGAAGCATCTCATTTCCATTGCTTGAATTCGCCTCTGGAGGTCTGCTGTGAGGGTCCAGGAGTCCCAGGCAAACAGGTAGATGGATAGGACGAGTGATCTCAATCGTATCTTGGAACTGAGCAAGACCAGGAGTGGCAGGGAATCCAATCAGCACATAGAACAGTTTGGTGGTGCTGTAATAAAAGAAAAGATAGTTTTGAAAAAATGAATTAGAATTTCAATGAAATAGATTTTTTTTTTTGTTTGTGAAAAGGCCATGGCCTGAATTCATGAATACTTCCGTAAGGGTAGTACAAGCAACGTACATGGCCTCATGTCCAATCATAAATGGCAATACAGGCTACGCTTATTTTAAACCATAGTTTAGACCATGGGTTTACCCTCCTTTGTGAATTGTGGCCAATGTGCTTCTTAACAAGGTGTCAAGCTTTTCATTACACTTTTTTGGTCATGAACTGAAATGGAAACTGTCCTAAAGTGAAATATGCTAGTGTTGCAAACACAACATGCACTGGTCTACATGATGGTAGAGGTACCTATTAAAAATATTCTATTAATTTACACAGCAACACCTTGTTTAAAACTAATGTGCAAACAAATCAGACAGGAACTAACAACTGCCTACAAAAAATTACTTATACTGACAAAAATCTCTATAGCTGCACTACAGAATCCCATAAATTATTCATCATAAGAATATAAAATGTAAAGTAAATCCATCCTTCATCCACAAATATTTATTTCATCATTCATCAAGACAAATTTACAAAATCTATAGGAATGCAGACATGAATATCATAAATTTGTCAACCGGGGCGTCGCTAGCGGCAAATGCGCCACCTCTGTTGGAAACAAAAGAAAAAAAGGGGGGGGGGGGAGATTGAGGGAAGAAGAAATATAGGGTAAAAAGAGGAAAGGAAGGGAAAGGAAAATAAACACTAAACAGAAGGAAAGGAAGGGAAGAGAAAGAAGGAAAAACTGGTCAAATGTTTTGCTCGCTCGCTCAAGTCGCTCGCCAAAACATTGAGATGTTAATCTTTGGGCAAATGGCGTCCCTTCCCTTCCCTTCTGCAATAGGCTACAGCTGCCCCCCTGGGATTGTCAAAGTTCAGATAGTCACATTCGGGCAGCAAGGTGCTAGTATATATGGGTCTGTTCACAAAGTTGGGGCACCAAAACTTGACATTTTATCGTAAAAACATTGTAGTTTTAACACTATGACTTACACCATTCAGTTGTTTTATATGAATGTACTTGGTGCCTCCAGGAAGCTTTTGAAGAACACAAGACAAATTGTTTTGAGAGGCATTTTCAAAGTATTGACAAAAACAAACTGGTGTCCCATGTTACATCCACAACCACCTTTTTTTTAGATTGCCAGCATTTCTACATGCATGATACCTTACAAAGCTAAATCCTATTAATGGGTACATTGTGTTATGGTGCTGACTTAATGAAGCAAAACTTTTAACAAAAGAATAAATATCTTCCCTGAGTTTATCATGAATGTTGTGGGTGTAACGGTTTCCAATCAAATGTCACAAGTTGTGGATGAACGGGACACCAAAGAATATCTGCAACTTTCATCAATAACTCTTGAAGTAAGTATACTCTCATTGCAGTTGTTGTTGCATTGAATTAAATAGAGAGCCTAAGGCAAATATTTATAATCAAGAGCATTATGGATGTGCCATTATGTCTCAAAATAAGACTTTGCGCATGTAACACGGACACAATGTCCGGTTACATCCACACGCTGTTTTTTCCATAATTATTTCAAAAATACATTGTGGAACAACATGTTTATGATTCTCAGATGCTTTTTATTTTCACCAGAGATAGAATGGCCAAGTAAGAAAATTCTAACTAGACTTTTTCATCAAATTACAGGGGATTAAAGAAAGAATGCCTCAAAAGGTGCCCAACTTTGTGAACAGACCCATATCCACATATTGAAGAAGAAAGGTTCCAGGATAATTATATAACTTATGTAAGTAAACTTCAGTAATTTTCACCTAAAAAAAAGTTCAAACAAATTTTGTTTGACTCGTTTCGCTCTCTGGCAAAATATTTAGAAATTGAAAAGCTGATATTTGGGCAAAAGGCGTCAGTCCCCTCCTTACGAAATGTGCCTGTCTGATCAAGATCTCTATGTCTGCGATTTTCTTTTATTAATTTTTGTTGCCAAATTTGGGTGTCACAACCCTCCCCCATTCAAAATGTTAGTCAAGCTCTTGCATGACAAAAACTCTAATGGTATAGACCCGAGTGGCAATAAACCAGCTTAATTTTATTTTTATTATACTTAATTTCTTTATTTTTTACATGTAGACCCTACTACTCCAAATACAAAATTTCTTTATTTCATTCCTGTTCTATAATTGCACATCTCTCAAGTAAACATGGAATGTGACGAAAGAGAATATTTACCTGTAGGTGAGTGTAGATCTATTTGCATGTTTCTAGCATGACTGTGTCTGCTCCATCATCAAATAAGAGATGTCATGCATCTGAAAGCAAAATAGAATGACTAGTCAAATGTATCCATAACAGACTATCAAACCGTTTTCTTAGGCGAGTATATGGATCTGAATGAAAGACTGAAAATAAGAGTTTGTAGATATCTACTGAATCATATAAATGTACCTGTGAACAGCCCACACCTCCCTGCCCTATTGCATATCCACTTATCCAAGAAAGTATTAAAAAACATTTTTAAAATAAAATTCACTAGTATGAAGGGGTGGGTCCATATAACTCAAGTTTGCCATTGGATTTCTCCAAAAATAATATGCATGGAATAGCACTAACCAAGATAAAATATTTATTCATGCTTATGCCCAACATACATTGCGATTTCCCGAATATTGAATGCAAAAGTTTTAAAATTTACAGATCAGATCTACCAGTAGTTGGAAACTATCTGTCCGGACACCCAACATAGGTATACGTAGTGACAAGGATAACTCATTCTCATTGATAAGAACTGTCACATATAAATCCTATATAAGATTTTGAACTTCTAAGAAAACAATGCAATTACTCTATGGTATGACTGGTATGTAATATTCCACCAGATTGGGAAAGCGGCAAGAAGAAGATTCAAAATTCCTGGAAAGAGCAGAGTGAATCTAAGTGTTTATTTTTTTTCAAATCTGGAAGAAAGAAACAGATCTAACGACCCGGGGGGGGGGGGGGGGCACTCATTATATACATGTACATGTTGTGTGTGGTGGGTATGTGGCGCCCAGAAGACCCCATTTCTACACTAAAATTTTCGTTCCAAAGCATACCATTTTTTTCTTGAGAAAAAGAGAAAAAACATTCCAAAGCAACGTTTTTTTTTTTCATTTTGTCGTTCTAATCGTTCTGGCACGCCTCGGCCAGGCCCGTTTCGCTTCAAAGACAACATAGAATAGACGTGCCATGACACACAGCGTATTAAGCGAATGCATGGGAGCTTGTGTGTGGGTACCAGGTAGCTGTACGAGCTCCTTAGCTTATCAATCTGGTACTTGCCTATGGAGCTGTACATGGGATCCATATACCTTGCGTGTGTGTGTGTGTGAAATATCACCATTTCTTACCTAAGTTGACCCATGCAACCCACCCTCAGAATTTGCTATAGGGGTTACCCACAGGATCAACTAAGATTGTAAAAATTGAATGACTAAAAAAGAGAAAAAAAGACAAAAATAGAAATAAATTTTTTTTTTTACCTTGCATTTGTAACATACCGATATATATGTGGGACTACACAAACCTTACCTTGCATGGGTAGTCCCATATAACTTACATCATGTGCAAGTAAAAAAAAACCCTGATCACACCTGCCAGTTTTTTTTTTTGTTTTTTTTGGTCATTTTTACAATCTTATTTGATCCTGGAGTGGAAGGTAACCCCTTTAGCAAACTCTGACTCTGAGGCCTGGCTGAGGGTGGTTTGCATGATTCACAGTATGTGAGCAAAGGCGATATTTATTTTAGATCTATTTTTTTTTTTTTTTTTTTTTTTTTGGGGGGGGGGGGGGAGGGGTTGATATCTCACTATCTGCCTCCACACACGGTATGAGTCCTACCTATATGAGCTCCTTGGCTTATCAATCTGGTACTAGTACTGGCCTACGTTCATGGGATCCAACTGTGAGTGGAGTTGGAGGCACATATCAACAAAAACAAGATCTAACAAGTAACATGTCTAAAGGAATTATAATAATTTCTCACATACTTGCGAGCCATGCAAACCAGACATTTTATTCACAAGCCTAAAAATGTTGTTTTTCACGTCAAAACTCCCGAACTGCGTGTAAATGAATAAGTGCGCAGACATGGGATTGGGAACCATGCAAGATTGTTTATATTCAATCCCTCTCCCTGTCTGCGCACCTAACTAAGATTTGACGGGAAAAATGAACAAGAATTTCCTTAATATTCCTCTAAAGATTTATTTTATTTTATTCCTGATATTCTAAAGAGTAAGTTTGCAAAAAAATAGACCAAGAACAATGCCATTTTCACAAGAAACGGTGGCCTTGTCATTTCAAAATTCAAGTAATTCAACATCCCTGATAGCAGAAAGTGTTAAAAATGATGTGATGTTTACGTCGTCGTTTACATCTTTTTTACTTCCTGTAATTACGTCAATAAGACGACAACTTGCACCAACGCAAGACGTCATGAGGACGCAAAACGAGTGGGCGCGGTCATTAAGTTCGGTGGGTGGCTGTGTATCTCCAGCCGAAGCATAGGCATTGTTGTGCGCGCATCTGTCGGGGTAGAAGGGTCCTAGCGTAGGGCACTGTATAGCTGTTATCTAGCGTTCCTCGTAGATATTTAGGCTAAAATTAACCAAAATCTTAGATGGAATACCAAATGAACCCAAACATATTACATATATCTTTTGATGAAAGAGCAACATCATGGCAAAATGACCTCATTGGATCAACAGCAACAAAAAATCAGTCCATTTATTTATCATAGCAATGAAATTAACAACCCTGAAGATGTATCTAATATATTCAATTCTGAATTCGTTAATATAGGTCATAATCTAGCATCTAAAGCTATACGTAATAAATTCAAATAATATATAACTGAACCTTTTTTCACAAATCACTTTTTTTATAACCAACTAGCCGCACTGAAATTTGGAATAATGTTCAATCTCTCAAAACGATTCCTTCCACTGGATATGATGGAATAAGTGTGAATCTACTGAAAAATATTCACTTTATTGTTTACTAGTTATTACATATAGCCTAACAATTGTATCATGTGCCTGCACAGACCCTTTAAAAATAGCGAAAGTCATTCCCGCATGAAAACAAGACTATTCCTCATTAGAAACTATCGACCAATATCTATTTTGCCAGCTATATCACAAATTATACTTCATGCGAGACTTTATGACTTCGTCACCAGTAAGAATGTAATGAATTCAAACCAATTCGGATTGAGAAAATATCATTCAACAGACTATGCTATAATACTACTATATGAAAAAAAAAACTATGGAAGCATCATCTAACAAAGAACATTGTGTCGGCATCTTAGTAAGGCGTAATGAACTGACAGACAAGTTCTCCACGAAATTCTTAGGGGTTACGACAAGCGCTAACTTAAGTTGGCATAAACACGTACACAGCATAACAAATGGTATGTATGAGTTTAAAGACTTAATATCTACAAAATCGCTTTTTATATTGTATAATGCCTTAATTCTTCCCTACTGACAGGAATACCGGTTAGCTGGATGTTTATATCTGAAAGTTTCAGTGGTTACACTTGTCATACTGTACGTGCTAATCAATTCAAAATTAACTCACCAGTTCAGCACACCGAATCAAAGCTGACGACAGATGTTTGAAATTTACTGATACAAATAATACCAACACGAACTCCCGCTGCAATAATAATAATAATAAGCATACAATTCATCCAAACTGATACTTGCCTCTTTGACCTCTACACAGCCTGAATACTGATCAGGTCCGCCTCTAATTAAGCTACAATCATCACCTGGTTGTTATAAGAAAAGAAAAAAAGAAAATGCAGAAAAGAAATTATTATTATGATGCATGTTAATACACTGTAGCCACTTCTTATTGTGCAGATAATCAATTCATCTAATAGGCTAGAAGCCTGTCCCGAAATATTTTTCCCATTTTGACCCCGTAAAGTTACTTAGATCATCTAAGTCATTGACTAAAAGATTGTCAGCCTGACTGTAGCCGTCGGGTTTAGCCCCCAGCGCCCCAAAAGAGACCCCGAAGTCGGGTTGATTTGACCCTTCTCCCCCATGCATCAAACTTTGTCAGTAGGAAGTAGTATGACTGGATATTACAGAAGGGGGAGAAGCGTTGTCAAAGGGGACTTTTGGGTTTTCATTTTAGGGGGTCTGGCATCCCCGTTCCAGATGGACATTTTTTGTCATTCTTTGGTTTTGAATGTAAATCCATAGATCTTCCTTCCGTCAAAATTTGGTCCGTGGACTTCAAGGGGAAAAAATACCCCAAGTTTGACGGGTCGTCTGACACCCCATCCCGACGGCAATTTTTGTCAGTTCTGTGTGTTTTGTAATGTCCAGTCATGCTACTTCCTACTGACAAAGTCGGGTACACAGGGGAGATTGCGTGATATCGACCGACTTTGGGGACTCGTTTTGGGACTCTGGGGGCTAAACCCGACGGCTAAGGTCAGGCTGACAACCTTATTTTTAAATAACTTAGAGGGGTCAAATATTACAGGTAAAATGGGGTGACTATTACGGCACACGCGCATAGACTATGAGTATTTTAATTAAAACATCATATATAATGTGAAACAGGTGCCCCCTTGCATTTCTTTTTGCAGTTGACGGTAAAATAACGAAAATCTAGGTTTCCCCCTCTTTTCTCTCAACCCCTTCTCTCTTTCGCTTTCTCTCTCTTTGTAATGACGCCATTGCATGCCGTTAATATTGATTTGAAATTACAATCTACATTATATATATATTTTCTTTGTCTATAAAGGAATTCCCCTCAATAATTCAATATGGTATATTTGATTTCAATTTAAAGCTACCAATAAAAATAAATAAAGATATATATAGATGTAAGTATACGAACCGTGTTTTCATACTCCTCTGAAATCATTGTAAGAAAGAAGTGAGATCCAGTTGATAACTTTAGTATTATGTTCGTTTTTCTTTCAAGCATTCCAAAAAGGGTAATCAATGACGAATAATGTACAATTATTAGTTGTTTTTTATGCATTTTCATGTTTAAATTTTATTGTTATTTTCATAGATTTCCATGCTTGTCTGATTATTAAATTTATGTAATGTAATATAATATTTGTGAAATGGACCTTGTGGGAGATTACTACTACTATAGCTAGTACTAATACTGCTACTGTTTTTTTCTACTACTACTATTAATAATAATGCTAATACTACTACTAATACTTAATACTAATACTAAAATGTTCGATCTGTATAGATACCAATCATACCAATACCTAGAATAATAAACATAACCACTGAACAAATCAACCCAATTACCACTTGCCAGATTGACCTCCACCTGGCCTGAATACTGATCAGTTCCACTTTTAAAGCCTAAGTCACAATAGAGTGCCGACCATTCGCCAATCAGCGAAAACCAGGAAAAAAGCTGCAAACAACATCAATAACTGCCGATTAAACCCCCAAAGATTGAAACAAAAAATGTTCGACGACTGGGTGCCGATCGGTTGCAGAGAGGAAACCGTCAGCTGCACTCAGGTCGCTGATTGGTTGCACTTCGGATGTCATTTCGTCCAAAATAGAAGATTGGTGAGCAACAGCTAGTGGGAAAGTTGGCAAACAGTCGCTGGCTGGTCGCTGACTGGTTAAAGACCACTGGACAGTATTTGTCCTACCATGTGACTTAGTTATATCGATTGATGACTATACTCAGAATTGTTTTGCGTATCGTTCACTATCCGTAAACAAAGGACATCAGCGATCGGTTGTCTATTGGCTGTCAACCGATGGGCTGTAGGTCATCCGACATACGAAATGCTCAGGTACGCCGACAACCACTGGAATACAGTTGCCGACCAAATCGTCAGCCAACCAAAACGATCGAGCAACCAGGTTGACGACTTATGACACCATTTGGAAGACTGTCAAAATGGTTGTCGCTGGTGTGACTTAAGCTCGCAAACCCGCATCACCTGGTTGCTCTGAAATGAGAGAAAACGAAGTGAAAATATTATTGTAACTTTTGTGCAATTATTAACAAGCAAATGGTAACACGCAAATTGTATATGTCCTGAAGACTATTAATATGATGTAACATTAAGTTATTGAGTTAAAATCACACAATGCAAAATATCAATAACATTTCACGTAGGCTCGGTCTTCTGGGATGTTTGTAATTAGTGAACATTACCGTACAGATTACAATGAATATTTCAACGTTCTTGTTGTATGGTTAATTAGTTTTCATTGAAACTCACAACTAAATCTAGGAATGAATGAAATGACAATTTTTTTTTCCATGTACATGTATATTAGTAGTAGAGTCTACTTTTAAAAAGGGGGATGCTCAAATTAATTTTCTTATACAGATAGCAGATAAGAAAATGATATATATCTTTATAAATTACAATGAGAATGTCAGAGTGTCAGACAGGCCAATGACCAAAACAGAAAAAACGGGCTCTGAAGAAGAGTGACCATTTAAGAGCGCCTAATCTGTGTCCTATATATTGTTTGTCGTACAGAAGGCTGAGTCAAAACTCCCTAGCCTACACTGTGAAGCTCTAATTGGATTGGGTTGAAACATTCCATACCTTAGAAAAGTGCCAAAACTGATCTACATTATTATACAATTTTCAACCCTAGAAAACGCAATTTCTTGTGCATTTTACCCAAGAAATATTGCGATTGACCACTGCAATGGAGTGGTAGAGAAGTTCACCCAATAGATAGAAGGTTCGATCGACAGAATATACGAGAAGGTCCAATAGACAGAAGGTTCTACAGACCGAATCGAACATATATTAACATTGAAATAGGATTTCTTATAATAGTGATGAACATAAAATAGCACTAACCATCTAATTTGTCTGCTATTGGATGTACGTTATTTCTCAACTGATTCGCAAAGAAAATTTCGTACAAAAACATTGTTAGGCATTAATTGCTTAATAGTTGCTGAGAAAATATGTATAACAATCGAGATCAAGAATGTCCTTGCAATTATACAAATACAATTTCATTTTTAACAAGTGAGAGAAGACTCTCTCAAATAATGAGGAATCTGTGAACTGCTGTTTGGTGAAGACGTTCGGTTCTTGCCCTGAGGTGTTGGAACAAAATGGTATGTTCTGGCGTGGCCGTATGGCTACGCCTGCTCATGTCCATGGCTTTTAGACATGATTGGCAATCACAATCGATCCTTCTCTGATTCTTTCAGTAATAACTGGCAAAAATATCACTTGAATGAATATTTCAGTATAAAACTAAAAAGGTTGTAGTCGTGTGCAACGTAAAAAACAACTCAACTCTCATCATACTGTACGTGGTACTAAAACTATATCACCAGTTGAGCTCCCCAAATCCAAAATGACGTCAAATGTTTGACATGTACCAATACAAATAATAACAATTCGAACACCCATAACAATCATACAATTTATCCCAACTGCCATTTGCCAGCTTGACCTCTACCCAGCCTGAATACTAATCAGGTCCGTATCTGAGCCACAAACCAGCATCATGCAGTTGCTGTATAAAAAAGTGAAGAGACCGAAGATAAATAATTGTTATGAATTAGTTATGTGAATTCACGAACCGTTTCCACTTAAAGCTTGGAAATAATAAAATAATATTATAATCCCCCCCCCACTACACACACACACACACACACACACACAGAAGAGAATAGGGTCCTGGAAATTATGCTATGCGAAGAGTTGGACAGAAAGGTCCGAGAAAAAGAAATGCCCAACAAGTGAGCCTCATCTGTTCGAAAATCTTCAGAAGGCATGGAAAGACATTTCCAGTAACTTCCTCCACAACTGCTTCCACAATTTCACAGCTGGTTGCCCAGAATGTGCCGTGATGTTGTCACTATATTCCAGGGGCAAGTTCTCTGATGAGAAGTCTTTATTTTTCGAAACGTGATGAAATAAACTTTTGAAAAATGAATAAATTTGTATCTCATGCAAGGTATTATTAATTAATTTATGCGTTATTTTCCTTGAAGAAGTAACACAAAGAATAAACAATAAAATTTGATTTTCCGCAAGAAAAAAAAGCATTGTGGTGATCCCCAAATGAGTTTATTACATAAACATTTCATTGTTCTGCATAAGTAAAGGATCGGTTAATGTTTATTACATAGCAAAAATACTGTTTTTAATTTCGCTGTTTAATATTGTGTTGTTTAAATTTTAATGATAATGTTTTAAACAACGTTGTTTAAAAAGATTTAAAATTCGCACGAGACGGGTTTCCTTCTCCGTCAAACACGGCCGGCTTCATCATGGCGGATGACTTTGTGGTTGCAATGTTGCAGAAGTTTCAAATGCCGGAGCTGATTGATACATTCTGAGGTAAGCATTCAGACTAAATATATTATAATCTGATCGAGATTATACTCAAGAATATTTGTGCTGACATGATTATGATGTCTACATCTAAGCCACAGTCACAGAATTAATTATGATTTAGACCTAGCTGCAACTTTGCAAGTCGCCCTTCCAATGCAGTGCAGCGCAGTTTAAGTTGCACACACAGTGAACGCGCGCGTGGGTCCGGTCCTATACGGTATGTGTGCAACTAGTTACTGCGCTGCGCTGCAAAGTTCCAGGTCTACATCATAATTTAGTTTGTGGATGTGGTCTAAATCTAGACATCATGTATATGTCACGGCAGAACAAATATGCCTTGAGTATAAACTCGATCAGATTACAATATATTTAGTCTAAATGCTTACCTCTGAACGTATCAATCAGCTCTGACATTTGGAACTTACTTGTGTACAACAGCCTTAAGCAACCGTGTACGTGTAAACACATCATATCTGTATAGTGTTTTAAACAATTGTTTTGAATAACAACTTTGAATGTATTTTCCTAAACGATAGTTGTGCAAAAACACACAACTGTGTGTTTTTAAACAATAGCTCCTCGAACGCTGCTGAGATGTGTGACGACACACCAGGGACCAGTCCTGTCTAAGCAGACGATGTCCCATAACATCTTACACATTTTTCAGTGCCTGTTTTGTCATCTCCTCTTCACTTAATTTCTCTTACTTGACTAGCGTCAGTCTTAATGTTAGTCTTAACTTCGTGTATGGTATTATTTTGATGAAAAATGCAGCGTTAACAAATAAAGGAATCAGTCACTTGTAAACAAAATAAGACGTCATTTTCAGCTGCTTGCACCGGGGCATGTTCGGCGTTTCAAGAGGGAACGAATACCATCCGTGCCATTATTCGGAGGGCTTTTCAATTTGAAAGTGGGGTTTATTTCATTGATCATTGACCCGTCTCCTGTGTATTTACAATCAAACGGTTTTATTTATCAGAATCAGTTTCACTTTCCCTTTTAGAATGGTGTGAAATAAGGTCATGTTTAAATATACCAAACTCTTTATAATTTGATAAATAATTGCATTGCAATTACGTTCATTCATTATGGGACGTCGTCTGCTTAAGCAAGATCGGTCCCTAGTGTGACGACATCAAAACATCGTTATATTTCTGGCGAATCCTCGGATATTCGAGATGCTTAGAAGAGCTTTTATTTATGTTGTTTTTATAATCATCAGATACGCAGTTGACATAAAACTTATACGATTGCCATCTGTAAGCTTCCCATATATCTTCTAGTGATACATTAATTGCCATATTTGTGATTTTCTTTGAATAGCTACTTTAATATTCATCAGTACCAGCAAAGGCCAGATGTAGAAAGTCGAAAAGGCAAAAATGCTTGCACGACTGACCAAACCATTGACCTCATATTTTCCACTAGAAATGAATTTTTTTTGGATAGGTTGCCTTTTTAACACATGACTGCCTCCTGAAATGCTTTTCATATGTTAAAGTGGTGTCAACTTGAAGGTTGGTATCTACCCTTCAGTTTGATACCAAATTGTTGTAGTGCAACATAGCTGATGATAAATAAAATGTGGGTGTTTGTGACAAATCAGTTCTGAATACAGGTGTACCCAAGCTTTGTGTGTATATATTTTGTTAAGTGTTTGGTTTGCTCGTTTTGTTGGGGGGGGGGGGGGGGGGGGGGATATAGATTGTTTTCTTCATAAAAAGTTGGTGCCCAACAAAATTGCACCAACCTTAAATCCAATCTTTCTATGTCTGTTTATAATTTCATATCGTTTATAATTTATATAATGCATATTTGGTTTTGGCAACAACAAACCCCCCCCCCCCCCAAAAAAAAAAAAAAAAAAAAAACAACAACAAAAAAAAAAAAAACAAACAAACCAAAAAAAAACAAACAAACAAACAGTATTTCAATGAAATAGAAAACTGAATGGATTTATATTGAAGTGATAGTTGAAAATATACATGACTCAATGAGTTAACTACAAAATCAATTCTGAAATTTAATGAAATTACTGGCAGTAGATGAAATAGCACTGGGCTAGCTGGAAACATTTCGATATATATTCATTATTTTTCTGCGTAATGGCGACTATTCATATTGTACAACATTTCATTTCACAACCGGGCTCCTCGGATGTGTATAATTATTAAAAATAGATTTCCAGATGACACAGTTTCATTTGAACTCAACACCGAAATCTGTTATTGAAATTATTCACACATTAATTTCATAGCTTCGTGTCGCATTTAATAGGTCTCTTAGTCTTACGACTTTTTGTGGCAAGGCAACTTGTGTGATATACATAATTATAGTACTGGTCAGAATATTTAGAACACTTGCTAAATAAAAAAAAATAATGGTTATCAAATATCACCACAATTTGTGGTTGTTGCATTAAGTTTGTGTGTAATACCAAGAGCCCTCGCCTATCATAATGTCCAGTATAAGCAATATTTCAGTCAACTGTTCTTCTATACCCCTCCCCCAACAAATCCAGCTATTACAACTTCGTATTTATCTAGGGTTGTATTGACCATTTTTTCAAAGCTTAAAAACCTGTCTGTTTTAGCATTTCTCTGGTTAATTATAAATTGAGTCTCGGTAATGTACTTCGTTATTCAACGTGCTCATTCAATACGTCCCATAATATTATTTGGCTGATAATTTCAAGTTCTTGGTTTTGGCCCTCTAAGGGTGACCCCTCTATAATTTCTTGAACTTTGGGTGCCTTGTTTTTATGAAGCTGTTCCTCCATAATTTGGATGAGAGTTTTGAATGATTTCAAATTATTAAGTTGATCCTGGCACCTAAAGGCACAGATATGATAGAATTTCATGCCTTGTGAGCAGGCTATCGGTACAACTTATTGACTCCAGACCTTGTCCATTGGTTTTGACAAGTTCTTCGATTGCGGTAATATAAAGAGCTCTCCGCAACATTATATACACACATGGACTGCGACAGACAGTTGATGATAGTGGACAGACACACTCATCAAAATGCTTTCCACCTAATAATCTGTTCCGAATAGTTTGCATTTAATATTAATTCATCCAGAGTACTTCACACATTTCTTTTCAAAAGTATCATTTGAGGGGTGTCTTGGGAGAATCCGACTTTTCACCTCTCTGTCATATCTGTAACCAGTTTCTCTGTGCCACTCAGACATACATCTTCATATGTGACCCGCCGCCTCAAAACCTACAATAAGTCGCATGGACCACAACGTAGCAAACAGCCCAAAATAGTAAATTTGCTTGGATCAGTCGATTTTCTGTTTTTGATAGAAATGGGTAGTTTCATTATCATTCTATCATGTCTCAAGTTTGTGAGTCGTAATTCGATATAAAAATATGTTTTTGGGGCATTTTAAAACGAATTCTTTTTTTCACCTGTCGAGCTAGTGAATGTTTGGAGAGCTTTTGTAATACTTTCATTCAATGCCAATTTACTACTTTAGCTCTAAAGGTATTAAATTGATTTTTTGAGTGATCAATGAATAGGTCCTCTTGGAGCAGTGTGCCAAAAATCAGCCTAATCTGATAATCCCTTCATACCGGTTGCTATGGCCATTTGAATAACCAGTTTTACTCGCGCGCACACAGAGAGCGAAGGTTTAGCACTCTTTTGTTCCGAACTTAAATTGCCATTCTCTCTGAATAGGAGTTATTGATTGCTGGTTAAATACTGATTCTAAATGTGATATTTAAAGGTGTTATCGTTGAGTAAACTAGGCAAGTGATATACCATTGGAAAGCTGAGAATCTCTACTTTCAGAAAATGTATAAAACAAGAAAAATAATACAAGAAATATTTGGCGACTTATTGTAGGTTTTGAGGCGTCGGGTCACATATTTTCTGACTAACAGGTGTAGTAGAAAAGTTATGCTGCATCCATATAATAAGAAATGATGAGAAGCCTTTTATTCGAACCTGGTCTACCAAATATAGGACTAACTGATGTTAGAGTAAAGAAATCTCAAGGGATCAGATTGCAATGATTTTCAGAAATGCTGGAACAGCTCGAGTGTTAAAACTAGAACTGTACTCGTATCAGAACGATGTGCATGCAATGTTGCCGCATCTTCTATTTTGTTGAAAAGTTGACAGGTGAAATATAAATATATGCATGGTAAAACATGAGATTAGATAATAATGAGAGAAGGGGAATTCAATTTAAGATATGTACAAAAAGAGAAAAAAAGATAGGATGGGAGAAAATAATGAATACTGTGATATTAGCAGATAATAGAATCATGAAAAAAAAAAAGAATAGCATAAGGAAAGCTAAAAATAGAAGATGATGAAAAAAGGAAAAGAAAGATAGAAAGACAAGATGACAGAATGATGAATAAAACTAACAATAATGGTAGTGAATGTGATGATGATGATGGTAATGATGATTGTAATGACAATTGTGATAATAATAGTGATAATGATAGCGATGATGATGATGATGAATTGACAGTCTGTGGCAGTGGTGATTGTGATAATGATGATGTTTACAATGATATTTGTGATAACAATTATTCTGGCAATGATAGTGATGGTGATGGTGATGATGATGATGATAATGGTGATGATGATGATGATGATCCGAAAATTTGGAATGAAACACCGAATGATATCAAAAGTAGTTCATCATTGAATGTTTTTTAAGAAAAAAATATAAAATGTATTTACTTCAGACACATCACTTGCAATAACATATCTAAAAGGCATTATATATGTATGTGTGTGTGTGTGTATGTGGGCGTGTTTAACCGAATGTCCGAGGACATTTTCGGACAGAGAACTAAAAAAAATCATGAGAACAATGGTCATCGGAAGCCGGACAATAGTCCTCGAACGTCGAACAATGAATTTGTGCCTTATTCAGTCGACTGTCCGAGGACGGAGGAACAATAGAGGAACAATACTTGTCGTCGGAAGTAAAACAATACAAGACTGTGTGTGTGCGTGTCTGTGTGTGTGTGTCTGCGTCTGTCTGTCTGTGTCTGTGGGGATGCGTCGGGGTGTGTGTATGTGTGGGTGTGCGTATGTGTATGTGTTAGGGTACAATGAGTTTTACATTCTGTGTTTTACATACTGTATTTTATTCATGTACTGTAGTTATGTATAACATGGGGTGCGGCTTCAATATAAGATTTCGTCTTTCTGCTGCATTTCCCTGCAATTTCTTAAGTATGTTATTGTTTTAATTATTTTAATGTATTACATGTTTTGTATTTGTAATGCTTTTTATGAATTTCCTAAATAAAACTGAATTGAATAATGATGGTGGTGATGTTAATGGTGATGATGATCATGATAATTATGATGATGATGATGGTGATGATGATTACGATGTAATGATGATGATGATGATGATATAATGATAGGCTCCGGCCACGTGGCTTGCACACTATACCACGGCACATCGACACTGTGTAGAATTGTATTGAAGAAAATGGCCTAAAATGGTATATACTAAAATGATTTCTTTGCTATTAACTTGGCTCTTTTGCTTCTTTGTAGGCTGTATTGGGCATCATAGGAAAGAGCATTTCATAGCCGTCATTTTGAGACCACTCTCATAATTCTGATATTCCTATGGAAGCGTGTGATGCAAGATAAATAAATAGACAAAATGGCGTCTAAAATGTCACGCTTGACCGATTTTCAAAATCCGGCTCCTAGATTCTCTTAATTTTGCCTGAAGGAATGTCCCTGCAAAATTTCAAGACAAATAAAGATCGTTCAGGGGGCCAAAGTTGGGAAACCGATTTGCTCCATAGACAATATGCAATACATGGGCAGAAACTGAGCAGGATTCGTATTATGACTTTAATCGCAATTTACTGACAATTTTCTGTGAGAACATATTCCGTGTTTGGTATCCCTGAGAAAGGAATTTTATTGCGGTCATTTTTAACCGACTGCCACTAGCGTGCCATTTAAAACAAGCATAATTATTTTTAAATATGCTGTGATGCAGGGATGCATGGAATTTAGCAGATATGTGTGCAATGATGGGACCAAAACACAGTGTAAATATGTGACAACAATGAATTGATATGAGAAAGTTATAGGATTTTTTTTTTATATTCGGGAGTGAATATTTCACGAAATTTAGCGCTTTTCAACATATCCCAATTTGGACTTAAATTTAGAGCATGAAGATAGAATTGTTTGTATGATATTTTAAGGTAATGTACAGAGGAACTCTTGGACTATCTGGAGAAATTTGTTAGAAGTCTGTAAGATGTAGGATAGTGGAGATAAGCAAGGAGAACGAAAAGCATGGAAATGGCATGAAAATGGACAAAATGGCGCCAGGATGGTCATGCATGAGTGATCTCGAAAAAAAAGAGTTAGATACATTACTTGACATGGCAAGGAACATGCATACGAAATTTGAAAGGAACTGGACATTAGGAAAGTAGCTAAAAGGTGATTACAAGCACTACGTGCAAAATAAATAGGATTTTTGGTGGAAGAAGAATAAAAATGCAGAACGTGAACGAAAACAAGACAATGTCGTAGGACATAATTCAATACTCTGACATATATGCCAGAAAGATATCTAGTTCAAATGTATGCTGTTGGAGCATACAGTTGTATATAAAAATACCGACATTTCTTTCACAAGATCTTTCACATGATTTGGTTGTGTCCTGTTACAAAATTCAACAACCAGAAAATGTGGATATATCAAAATATCAAAATATTGATTTAAAATTAAAATCCAATTGGGTTATTTTAGCAGGTGGTCTTATAATTAGGACCAGTATTGATTTTAACCTTACGATCTGTTTTTAATAGTTCGCATTTCAATCACTCAGGCCAGAGGACTTTTACAGTTGCAATAAAGAGTACCTTTTGAGGGCAATTGTCCCCAATCACCAACCCCCCCCCCCCCCAAAAAAAAAAAAAAAACCAAAAAACAACACCAACCTTTAGAGGACAATTACCTCCGGAAAATTACCCCCCACGGACAACCACCCCCCCCCCCCCCCCCCCCGATGACAATTACCTCTCTCCCGGATAACTATAATTACCCCCCTTTAATAGGGCAATCTTTTCACGTACAGGTATCCTTCTATGAGAGCAGTTTTTGCCCACCCCTCTCGCTTCATGCCACGTGTATTAAACTAATACCCTTTTCAAACCAAGCACTCAACCGATTAAGTTACCCGCTTAAGTTACCCGTTACGCGTTGAAAGTGTTGGTTTGAAAGGGACACCGGAGAAGTCACCTGCTTAAATTCACCGGATAACTTCCCCACCTCGCGAGGTGGAGAAGTTTAAATAAGCGGGTGAAGAGAGTTTAAATGACCGAGTGGTTGGTTTGAAAGCGAAGCGGAGAACTGCACCGGTGAAATACGTCAGAGGTCAATTAAAACTTCAGCCCTGTCACTGAGATTACGCGCGCTAAGGCTAGCTCGCCCTTCGCAGCAGCATAACATGAACTAATGGCCCTTCGTCTGTGTGTTACTGTTATTTGTAATAATATTTATAATTCCTATTCTCCTGAAACTGAACATTAAGTGCACAGGAAATATGATGTTAATACTTATAATATTTTAATTATTATGATGAGTTTACAATGTTTACAACAATGTAATCTTTACAATCGGTGCAGCACACGTACATCGACGTCATATTTTTTCTACACCGACGGCGACTTTCATTTTAAAAACCCCGCGCGAATTACACAAACACGCGCGCCTTGAATGGCCTGACTTCCGGCCAAGCGAACATGGAATTCGTAACCAATGGCAACTTCACCGGGTAAGTGAAGTCGATTTGAATGGTGCTCCTGTACTTCCCCGCGTGCTAGTAACATTTGAAGGTTTTCACAGGTGAAGTTAAGCGGGTAAAGTGATTTGAAAGGGGTATTATATATGCGTATGCATTTTTGACGCTTCTTTGTTTTGGAGGAAATGATAATATTTCATTTCAAAATATAATCATACTTGATAAAGCCCTAAGGGCAAAAATGTGTCCTTCAACATTGTTCAGGAGTTGTTTGTTATGAAATGCTCACCACCTATCAGAACTATTTATATATATATATATATATATATTATATATATATATATAGGCCTGGGAAAATATATTAGACGAAGCTTCTGTAATAAGGGTACTATAATATGCATACACAGTTATACAAATGAATTGTCTTTGTATTTGTCTTGCTTTTATGATATTTTATTTCCTTTTTACCACAAAAACAAGAGTAACAATTCTTTTTTTCATGGCTGTATTATATATATATATATATATATATAAATGTGAAAGAAATTGCGAGAATAACGTTGCGTAGCTCAAAGTTCCCCAGAGCTGTCCTCCCTTTTTGAAATTTTTGCAAAGGCTGAAAAAATGTCTCCGCCGGGAATCGAACCCGGGTCGTTGGCTTAGAACGCCAATGCCTTAACCACTAGACCACGGAGACGGGTTAGTGGTTTCGGCGACACCAGATTCAGTTGACCGACAGATTGACAAATCCTCAACCTTATTAATTAATTCCTTTGTCGGGGGCAGGTGAGTTTTGGCTGAAAAAATGTCTCCGCCGGGAATCGAAGCCGGGTCGTTGGCTTAGAACGCCAATGCCTTAACCACTAGACCACGGAGACGGGTTAGTGGTTTCGGCGACACCAGATTCAGTTGACCGACAGATTGACAAATCCTCAACCTTATTAATTAATTCCTTTGTCGGGGGCAGGTGAGTTTTGAACAAAGACAAGCCGCGTGCCTCAGCTGGATCCAAGCGAATGCTTTGAATACATGTATACATTAGAATAATTATTAACAAGTGTAAGGAATTTAACATATACAACAGCTTTGGCAAATCTCGTGGAAATAAATACAAATGTGAAAGAAATTGCGAGAATAACGTTGCGTAGCTCAATCAAAGCTCAATCAAAGTTCACCTGCCCCCGACAAAGGAATTAATTAATAAGGTTGAGGATTTGTCAATCTGTCGGTCAACTGAATCTGGTGTCGCCGAAACCACTAACCCGTCTCCGTGGTCTAGTGGTTAAGGCATTGGCGTTCTAAGCCAACGACCCGGGTTCGATTCCCGGCGGAGACATTTTTTCAGCCTTTGCAAAAATTTCAAAAAGGGAGGACAGCTCTGGGGAACTTTGATTGAGCTACGCAACGTTATTCTCGCAATTTCTTTCACATTTGTATTTATTTCCACGAGATTTGCCAAAGCTGTTGTATATGTTAAATTCCTTACACTTGTTAATAATTATTCTAATGTATACATGTATTCAAAGCATTCGCTTGGATCCAGCTGAGGCACGCGGCTTGTCTTTGTTCAAAACTCACCTGCCCCCGACAAAGGAATTAATTAATAAGGTTGAGGATTTGTCAATCTGTCGGTCAACTGAATCTGGTGTCGCCGAAACCACTAACCCGTCTCCGTGGTCTAGTGGTTAAGGCATTGGCGTTCTAAGCCAACGACCCGGTTCGATTCCCGCGGAGACATTTTTTCAGCCTTTGCAAAAATTTCAAAAAGGGAGGACAGCTCTGGGGAACTTTGATTGAGCTACGCAACGTTATTCTCGCAATTTCTTTCACATTTGTATTTATTTCCACGAGATTTGCCAAAGCTGTTGTATATGTTAAATTCCTTACACTTGTTAATAATTATTCTAATGTATACATGTATTCAAAGCATTCGCTTGGATCCAGCTGAGGCACGCGGCTTGTCTTTGTTCAAAAACTCACCTGCCCCCGACAAAGGAATTAATTAATAAGGTTGAGGATTTGTCAATCTGTCGGTCAACTGAATCTGGTGTCGCCGAAACCACTAACCCGTCTCCGTGGTCTAGTGGTTAAGGCATTGGCGTTCTAAGCCAACGACCCGGGTTCGATTCCCGGCGGAGACATTTTTTCAGCCTTTGCAAAAATTTCAAAAAGGGAGGACAGCTCTGGGGAACTTTGATTGAGCTACGCAACGTTATTCTCGCAATTTCTTTCACATTTGTATTTATTTCCACGAGATTTGCCAAAGCTGTTGTATATGTTAAATTCCTTACACTTATATATATATATCAAGTAAAAGAAAGTGAATCCACACAGTTGATGCATTGTAGCAAATAAGGTTGATGTTTTATTTTATCAAACTTTCGACGCTCCCTGGCGTCTTCTTCACGAGAACGATAAAATGATAAGGTATCATACAAATAATTGAAAGAGTTAAACTGCGCGCATCCTCAGTCAGATATAGGTTGCTTAGAAACCGTATTTCAAGAGAATATCATACATATAATTTTAATATAACTTTGATAAATGAAAATGAGAAAATAATGATTACGTAGTTTAAATCAAAGTTCCCCAGAGCTGTCCTCCCTTTTTGAAATTTTCGCATAGGTTGAAAAATGTCTCCGCCGGGAATCGAATTCGGGTCGTTGGCTTAGAACTCATATGCCTTAACCACTAGACCACGGAGATGGGCTAGTGGTTTCGGCGACAGCAGATTCAATTGACCAACATATTGACAAATCTTCCACCTCATTAATCAATTCCTTCGTCGGGGGCAGGTGAGTTTTGAACAAAGACAAGCCACATGCCTCAGTTGGATCCAAGCGAATGCAGTACACATTAGAATAATTATAAAAAAATTTAAGGAAACAACAATTACAACTGCTTTGGCAACTCTCGTGGAAATAAATATAATTGTGAGAAATGAAAAAGAAGAGAATAATGGTTGTGTAGCTTAAATCAAAGTTCCCCAGAACTGTCTCCATTATTCTTTCATTTTCATTTCACACAATTATATTTATTTCCACGAGAGTTTCCAAAGTTGTTGTTTATGTTATTTACTTACCATTACATTATATATATATATATACACACTCAACCAAAAAAGTAAGTTCCCCCCTAGCATTTTTGGATATAATTATCTAAAAAAGTATTTTACCGATTTTCATAATTCAAACGGGAATGGACAGGAAATTGTATTACTCATAACATGAATGGCATATCATTGCCACCAGATATCATTATTAGTGTGAAAAAATGCATTTTATGTCAAAATGCATGGGCAAAAATGTTGCACTTAAGGTTATATGAAGCATATGGTGTACATTTCCTATGCAAGTTAGCAAATTACCTTTTTAAATTGTTACGTAATTCTCAGGAATTTCTTCAGGTACAATATGCTTCCCTATTAAACTGTATGCTCATGAAAAGAAGGAGATAGAGAAATATGCAATAAACCATGCTTCAAAATTCAGAATCATGAGTGATTGTTTGATTATTTGTGTAAAAGTCAATGCAAATCACTAAAGTGCAACTTTTTTTCCCATGCATTTTGACATAAAATGCATTTTTCAAACCAATAATGATATCTGGTGGCAATGATTTGCCATTCATGTCATGAGTAATAAAATTCCCTATCCATTCCCGTTTGAATTATGAAAATCGGTAAAATACTTTTTTGAAATATATCCAAAAATGCTAGGGGGAACTTACTTTTTTGGTTGAGTGTATGCGTAAAGAGAAGAAAAGTTTAGGAACTGTACTAGGACGTAGCTGGTATACATACACGTTTTAATCGAGCTTTCGGCTATTTAGGCCTTCTTCAGGATCTCATGGCTCGTGATGAGTTGTTGATGTTGTTGCTGCTCTGTGTGTTTAGTTAGCCAACTAAACACACCGAGCAGCAACATTTATATACCAACATCCCCACCGCAGACGGTCTACGAGCCTTGAAGCATCATCTCGAGAGATACCCTTGTCCAGAAAGACCGAGCGATGTTACCCTGCTACATTTGGCGGGAATTGGTGCTCAACTTATCATCTTTTAATTTTGCCAACGAGTACTATGCCCAGAAGAAGGGAGTGGCTATGGGCACGAAGATGAGGCCAAGTTACGCTAGTCTCTTCGTCGGCCATGTTGAGGAGGACATGTTGGAGAATTATCAGCACGCCAAGCCTGTCCTCCTCAAACGCTACATTGACGACTACGTCGGCATATTCACCTCGTCTCGAGATGATTTGGACAATTTCATTAAGCACTGCAACGGCTATCACCCTTCAGTTAGATTCACCAAGGACATCTCTGATGAATGTGTTACGTTTTTGGACGTTTCTGTGAGCATCCTAGGCCGTCGTCTAGCCACCGATGTGCATTACAAGGCAACAGACTCACACTCATACCTCAGATTTGACTCCTGTCATCCACCAACATGTAAAAGGGCGGTCCCATTCTACCAGTTTCTCAGGCTGAGAAGAATCTGCAGCGATGACAACCAATTCGAGAGCAGAGTCGACGAAATGGTAGATTTCTTTACCGACAGAGGTTACCCCGTCAAGATTATTGAAGAGGCTAAGGCAAAGGTTTCTACCATCACCCAACAACAAGCTCTCAGTAAGAGGCACAATGCTGCAAGCTCTCGCACCCCTCTTGTGCTGACCTACATCAGGACGACAGAACGGATCGCCCGTGCCATCCGTGGTAATCTCAACCTTCTGGAGTCCGACCCAGCAACGGAAAACATCTTTGCAGCGGACCCTTTCATCACTGCCTACAGAATAGATAGGAATCTCAAGAACTTGCTGGTCCGCTCTAAACTGCCAGGCAATCGTGAGTGCCATGACGACGCCTCTCCCGGGACCACGAAATGTTCACGGCCTCGATGCAAGACCTGCGCCCTTGTTTCCTGTGATGACGTTTTGGGTCCCAAAGGCGCTTGGAGTACACGAGGACAGTACAACTGCGTCACCAGTAACGTCATATATGGGCTGACCTGCACCGTCTGCGGTATGGTCTACATTGGTGAAGACTGGCGGATAGAGTGACAGAACACTTGCGATCCATACGCCTCAACACTCCTGGGTTGTCAGTCGCTCGACACTTCAACTTAGCCAATCATTCATCGAAGGACGTCAAAGTTTCTGTTCTGCGAACCTGCACGGACGAGAGACAGAGGAAGAGCATGGAGGAGAGGATAATCTTCAAACTGGGAACTTTCCAGCCGCTTGGCATGAATGCCACTTTTCGTTCATTCAAGATCAGCCAATGAACTGTAATTGTATGAACTTTATTGGACTTTACTCTTTCCCCCCCCCCCTTTTTTTTTCTCCCTCTCTCTCTCTTTCTCTTACTGCTTTGCGCATATCCCCCTTTTTTTTGCGCAGCAGACATAGTTTTTTGTAAAATTGCGCGTCAATTCATGTCTTGCCTCTTTGTTGCGTCATTCTTACTGCTTTTATCATGGCTTTTAATTTCTTTTCAAAATCCGCACATTTTTTTTTCTTTGTGGCGTAACTTGCGACCAAAATCTCAATTCTCGCGCCTAATTTTTTGTATCCAAGCACCTGCCCGCGTCTTCATAATTCACGCATCTGATTATTATTACTTAGAATGTGTTCGGTCTTTTACTTTGATAAAGGTCTGTGACCGAAACGTCAGTAAATTTTACGTCTTGCGGTGTTTTTATTTCAACATAATTAGAGAGAGAGAGAGAGAGAGTCGTGGTAAAAATTATTAGAACCCCTGATCAAATATACCAAATATAATTTTTTCTTTGGTTTTTGTTGATTAATATTTTGTTTGATTTATCCGCATTTTCTTGTTGCTGAATTTTGTATTAGTATATAGCCAAATTACTTGGCAGGCAGCTCACCCAAATGCTATCATGGATGGTTGAGCACTGGTAAATTTTAAAAAGCTTGTTAAAATCACCTTTGCCCAAGTTTTGGATTAAACGTCTTCTGGGGTTACTTTCATTTATATGTGTGAGTGCATTAGAGTGGAAAGGAGGCAATTTAACTGATTATTGGGTTGACCATCAGGAAAAGGGCCACTGTTAAGTTGTCCATACCCAGATTTGATTGATCAAGGTGTTAAATTAAAGAAAACATAATAGACTACAATGTATCTTTGAATAAATTTAGATTTACTGATGGCAATGATATTTGGGGTTGAAACTGATTTTTCATATGGGAGGATTCACGCTGTATAAACGACTGTGGTAAATGTCATACTTGCTAACGAAAAATGGAAGTGAAGCGTCCTTCCTTGATCACACAAACGGGTATTTCTATTTAAATCCCAACTAATTCTTCCTTAAATCAGTAAATCTTGACTGGCAGAAGTACCTTCTGAATATTAGAAAAGAATGTAAATTTCCTTTGGTGTGCTGCGCCGTAATAAAAAATCGTCGCTCTTGTCATACTGTACAAACTTGAATACTTTGTAGTATACGACCAGTTGAACTCCCTAAACCCAAACATGTATGGATACCAATTATACTTATAAGACAAATATAATTACCACCAGCGTACAGTTTATCCCAACTGCCAATTGCCAGTTTGATCTCTCATTACTGATCAGATCCGTATCTGATCCGCAAACCTGTACCATTTTTTTTGGAAGAAACAAAAATAAGAGAAAATATTATTAAGACGCTTGTTTATTCAGAAAATAGTCAATAGTAACCATATCAAAAATAGTAAACACTTTGCATTGTACAGATAATTGGCAATTGATCTTAAATGTAAAAAGAAATTAAATAGGAAAGCCAAACAAGTAACATTTTTTCAGTTGACGGCAGAATAGCCAAGCGGACGTTTGGTTATTTTCCTCTAAGTATTATTTCGGTTACAATATTTATGTAGACGGCAAGTGGATCCAGACATGATTTTATTATATATTTTTTTCCTGACAGTGATAACGTAAATGAATTCCATTAAAAAGGGCCATTGTAAAGTAAAACACACGGTCACACATTTGACCATCTAATTTCATTGCCCGAAAATCAGATAACATGTTTTTTATATCACCGGTTCCTTATATGAAAAAGGTTAAATTACCCAACCATGTTTGTTTTTTTCATGGAGACAATTCAAAACAATCTTTTTTGAGTGGTCTCACACGTGACCGACCCATTTTTTATCTCTAAAAGAGAAGAATGTTCACGAATTTATGGAAAATTGCTTTCAAACACTTCAGAGCAATTCCACCACACAGCAATTATAATTGGAAACTTGCATTCCAAGGAAAATGCAAGAATACCAAGCAATAAACCTTGGATTTCCAGTGAACTGAGAAGGTCACTTAGGGAAAAAGGGACTGCCTTTAAAATGGGTTATGTTGAGCTAGGTAAGGAAATACAAAATAAAATAAAAGATCACACGGGGGTATACACGCATAATTATTATGATCTATTATGATGATCTATTATCTATTCAACACCCCCCCCCCCCCCCCCGACACTAACATTAGGAAGTGTGTTCGTATCTACGCCACAGAAACATCAGATTACAGAATGTATAAATTAACCTACAAAGCTTAGAGCAGGAATTTAGTCAGAATAATACCTGGGCTTCATGGCAAGCCATGGAAACGATTACTGGGTATAAAAGTCGTACCAGGTTGCCTGATTGATCTGAGGTATTTGTCAATGATTTAAATACATTCTTTAGTAGATTTGAAATTCATGACTATACAGAAGATAATGAAAATGTACATAAATCGATTAATGAAAGGGTTTCAGAAACCGATGTTGTATTCTCTGAGACCGATGTTCGGAATGTCTTGAGGAGGGTAATGTTAAACAAAGCACCTGACCCTGATGGGATTTGTAACAGAGCACTTAAATTTTGCAATCACAACTCGCCAAAATCTTGACAAAATTGTTTCAGAGGAATTTGGACTCACACTTTATTCCACAGTTGTGGAAAATGGCTATGATCATTCCTACCCCAAAAGGAAACAAAACTAGAGATCTGAATGATTTTCGTACGGTAGCTTTAACATCTAATGTTATGAAATGTTTGGAGAGAGTTGTCCTTAGTATATCTTGAAACAGTGTGGATCATTCATTGACAGAAATCAGTATGCATATAAGGAGCGTAAGGGGGGGGGGGGTGGTGATGCTGTCATCGTTTATCTCCATAATATTTAAAAACATCTAGACAAACCAAAGTCGTATGTTAGATCGGTTTATATTGAATTTTTGCTTGTACATAAATTGATGGAAATGGAAATTGATTCTAAGGTCATACTTAGGATTCACAATTTTCTACTCATATGTGACAATTTGTCAAAGCTGGAAATTTTGGTTCGAAGGTTGTGGTTACATATGTAGGGGTTGCACAGGGCTGTGTTTTGTCGCCCGCCCTTTTTAAATTGTATACCATTGATTTTGTTACTTCGACATCTGCATGTAGCATATTGCAATATGCTTATGATACTGTGATATCCGGTTACTTAACTGATGATGCAACTGAGTATATTTCCGAGGTAAACCGTTTTGTTGAGTGGTTGATGTTAATGCAACCAAAACGAAGGAAATTGTTTCAGACTTCCGTCACAATCCAACTGAAGACCATGAAAGTATTTATTTTCATGGGGAGGCCATTGAACGGGTGCATGACTACACGTATATGAGCACCATCATCAATGATAAGCTAAAATGGAACAGAAATACCCACTTATTGTGCACAAAGGCAAATCAGAGGTTCTTTCTTAGGAATATGAAAACAAGTTTCATGAAGACAATACCAATGTTTTATTTTTTCAACTTGATATGTGTGTACGGTAATCTGTCACAAGATGACATAGAAAGCTTGAACGATCAAGAAAAATTGCACAGCGCGTGATTGGTGAGACTCCGCTCCTCCCAACAGCATCTTCATGTGAGGAGCGGATGCTCGATAAGTCTCTTGCCATCAGGGACGATTTAACGCATCCCTTGAATTACTGTTTTTCTTTTAAAGCAGGTACCGGAGAAATGTCCCATAAAATAAGAAATAGGACGAATTATACATTTTTGGAAAGCTAATCCCTCAAAGAATACGACGAAATTAAATTTTAGAGATGTAAGCTATTTCAAAAAGATTAACAGGACCTTTTTGCAAGACCCCTGGCAGGGTCTAAGATGAGCCACGAAAACGAAAATCCTTGCACTAGAAAAATGACGTTATTCTCGGGACAGCTAGCTTACGGTATACGACTTGACTACTGTAGCTGTATGAATCGTATATGTGTGTGTGGCTGCTGCAGTGATTCACCCAGTGATTGATGGAATGACGGTGTGATTCCAGGTTCTAACATCTGAATCAAGGCCAAAATCAGACATTTTGTCGACAAGGTTTTCAAAGATTGGAAGAAATCAGTAGCTTACCTAGAACCCTGAACATTATGTGCGCGCGCTGTATTGACGTGATCGTGAGCTAGCTAGAAGCATCCAAGTGTGTCCCGAGTATTACGTCACATTTCCAAGGTTGAAAAAGAAACTGCTCCCGGGGCGAAAATATGCGAATATTTTGGCACACATTTGAAACAGAATAATATTAATTTATGAAGCCTATGGATGAATGTTTTAGGGCATCTTTCCCTTTCCGTTGATACCAAATTTATTGCATTTTGATTTGTGTGTACATCTCCGAGTAACACCTTTAACAGCTCTGGATTACGTATGTCCCATGTAGGCGCCGGGCGCGAGTTTCTAGGCCGTAGGATGGCGACTGAAGATTGATGAATTATTCATGAGTTATTAGTCTATACATGGAGACACGAAAGTATTGTAGATGCTTATTGTGTTGCTTAAGGGGCTTTTACACTTTCACGGATCGCATCACGGATTATCCCTAATCTTAATGCCGGTTTGGATACGTTCTGAACTGGGTGAATACACGGACAAGTGCGGTGTCTATACGAACAGACAAGGTAGCAACACGGCCCATACCGGAAACGCATAGGGAGCTAACACAGAGTTCAAGGAAGAGCGCGGAGGCCACTGGGTCCGGAGGTGTACGTTGTCTATTGAGATATCCCGGGAATGTTGACAGGTGAGTTGAGCTTGTAGGCGCTAATTTATATATGAAGTGACTGAAACGCCCTCCCATTTTTTTTTTTACATCAGTAAATAAACAGTTTATATGTTCCTGCCGTTCACCCATTCAACCCCCCCCCCCCAAAAAAAAAAAAAAATTAATAAATAAATAAATAAATAAAAATAAATAGATAAAAATAAAAATTTTAAAAACTTGTTGAGAGTTCAATTTAGAAAATTAATGGAATGCTTACATAAATCAAACTTCCAAAGGAGCCAAATTTTCACAACCACCCCCCCCCCCCCCCCCCCGTGGGAGATGTTTCATTGAGACCTGTACATCATCCATCATTCATCATCACTTGCTGAATTGAAAAGCAGATTGAAGTAGGGGCAGACCCGTCTATCTATGATTTTCATACCATTAACGGCGCTTTTATATCTTGCTTGGTATTTTACATCATATTTAGGCCTACGTCATCACCATACACTTCTTTTTAGCCAAAAACGCGTAACGTGGGTTATGCACCTATTGCTGAAAAGGTACACTTTTTCACGTGGATGATGTATCTCTCTCCCCCCCCCCCCCCCCCCCCCCCCGCGAACGCCGTGAAACGATAGAGTTACATACACACTGTGCGTATGTAGCCATGAAGCTACAAATGATGTAACTCTATGCTTGAAACATAAGTAATGGAATGCGTTATCAAACTTCCAAAGGAGCCGAATTTTGACAAATAAAAGGCAGAACAGATTACGGGCTCCTGAATCGATCCGAATCGATCGCGACGACCACCCCCCCCCCCCCCCCCCAAAAAAAAGGCCCCCAAATCCTTAGCGTAATATATATATAGATAATCTAGCATCTAAAATCTAAAACTGCTGAGCTGTCTGTTGTATTATAGAATAGAGTGTATTATGTAATTTTCCCCAGCTCAGCACACGCCCATAATAGAATTGCGTGCTTTCATACAATATACCTGCTCATTGTCTTTGTTTTCCTGTTGATGCTACAGTATATCTGATATAGCAACTCCTATGTTGGTATTGTATGTTGTATTGTTACAGGTGTCAACTTTGACAAAGTTAAATAATACTTTCACTTACAAAAGCGTAGATAGCTCACCGAGGATAGACAGATGATGTCACATGAGGAAAGTGACCTGGAGGATTTTTTTTTAGGGTGGGGCTTAGCAGGTTGTAAAAAAAGCTATTTCAAAAATATCAAAAAATCCATGAAACATATTTAGAAATTTAATATCAAAATATGATATGTATGTAGGACTGAACACCGACAGGTATCAACTTGCATTTGGATGGCACGGGCAATTTACTATCCACAAAATCGCTTTTTATGTTGTATAATGCCTTCATTCTTCCCTACTGACAGGAATACCGGTTACCTGGATGTTACTATATTAAATTGTAAAGATTTAGTGGTTACGCTTTTTCATACTGTACGTGCTAATCAATTCAAAATTTACTCACCAGTTCAGCTCACCGAATCCAAGCTGACGACAGATGTTTTAAATGTACTGATACAAATAATAATAATAACACCCGCCCACGCAATAATCATAAGCCCACAATTCATCCAAACTGATATTTGCATGTTTGACCTCTACATAGCCTGCCACTAAACCATAAACATCACCTACCTGGTTGTTGTAAGAAAGGGGGGGATACTATTATGAGGTATGTTAACTGATTACAACTGTCGCCACTTCTTATTTTTCAGATCATCAACAATAATTCATCTAATAGGCCATAAGCCTGTCCCGAAATAGTCACCCATTTTACCCATAAGATTTGACCCCGTAAAGTTACTTAGACCATTTGAGTCATTTACAAAGCTTGACCGTAGCCGTCGAGTTTAGCCCCCAGAGCCCCCAAATGTTGGAGTAATTTTTCCCTTTGAAGCCCAGGGACCAAATTTTTTTCAGGAGGAAAAGCTATGGATGTACATTCCATAAAATATAAAACTGACAGAATTGTCTGTCAGGAAGGGGGAAGCCACAGGCCCGTAGCCAGAGGGGGGGTCGGAGGGGTCGGACGACCCCTCCCCCCCCCCATTCTTGGGCTGAGGTCCGCTTTTTATGAAACACACACACACACACAGCCTTTGACAAGGCTTTGCCCCCCCCCCCCCGTGACGTTGTGTTGCGATCTTCATTCTCTGTATGTAAAGGAAAACCATTTTTTTTTACCTTCTGACTATGATAACTAAAGAGAGTTTTTATTTTATTCCATTCAAATTTACATGATAAAATTTTGAGTATAACAATTTTCTTGAGGTGCAATTTGTTGTCGATTGGTCATTTCATTAATAAGCTATAAAATTGTGAAAATATATTACTTTCTGAAAAGTAGCCCAAAAATATTGTCAGGATTATGTAAACACACACATTGACCATCTGACAAGGCATAATAGAGAAGCTTGTTTGGTATCTGTGCAAGGAACACAGTCATGAATAGTACGTTTCAGCCTGGCAGACACATACCACCTGAAAAAGGTCTTCCATTATGCCTTGTCAAATAGGTGAAGATGGTGTGTTTACATAATCCTGACAACATTTTTCACAATTCAATAACTAATTAGTCAAAAGACCAATAAACACCAAATTGCACCTGAAGAAGATTTTTATACTCAGGAGGCTTTTACTAGACAGTCGGGTTGCGGCGTGGCGCGACGCGGCGCCGCTCTCTGGGTAGAAATTTTCAAAATTATTGTATGGTATCTTTTTCCGAAATCGGTAGGGGGGAGCAGGCTCCTGGAATTTTCGACCTGGGACTGATCAAGGATTGAATAATGCTCCCAATACTAGAGAGGTGTCGTACCGGCACAGGGCTGCGTAGCCAGGATTTTTCAATATGGGAGGGGGGGGGGGGGCAGACGTGAAGGATCCAACCGCATAACCAGGATTGCATTTTAGGGGGCGGTTGTGGGGGCACGCGAAGAGTGCAAAATTGGTGATGAGCACGTAAAGCGTACTTCCCAGGGGTGGGTGCAGAAAGGGGGAGTTTCCCACTCCCGTGCGAAGCGCTAAAGCTCGTACGTTTTACAGCAAATTTGAGAGAAAGATAACGGCTCTTAACACTTTAGGGCTGTCACACTGTCACACTTTCCCAGGAAAGCTTTCGTCTAATTTTCACTCCACAGCCAGGTTGCTAAGAGACAAGGAGTTAATTTTATGTAGCAATGAGAAACGTGTGAGGAGAAGAGTGTGAGAGATTCATTTTACTGAGTTGAGTTAATTTACATTTGTAAGTTGTTTGCAGGGTAGTAAACTTGAATAGGTCTTTTAGTTGAGCTCAGTGAGCCGGGGTCATCCCTATAGCTAGAAGGTCCGATAGTTAGCGGGTCGGATAGACCGACACCCAATACATAGAAGGTTCGATAGACCGAATGTACGAGAGGGTCCAGTAGACAGAAGGTTCTATAGACCGAATCGGCAGGAGGGTCCGATAGTCCGAAGGTTCTATAGATCGAATGACCAACGGGTCCGATAGTCAGAAGGTCCGATAGATAGAAGGTTCGATAGACCAAATGTACGAGAGGGTCCAATAGACAGAAGGTTCTATAGACCGAATCGGCAAAAGGGTCCGATAGTCCGAAGGCTCAGTAGGGGTCCGATAGTTAGAAGGTCCGGTAGACTGACAATAAATACGTAAAAGGGTAAAATAGTGGATAAAATGATAAGTGGGTAAACAAATAAGTGGTTAAAATAAGAGGGGGTGTTCCAACCAAAGAAAAAGCAAAAAAGGAAGAGGTTGAAAAGGAAAGAAGAAAAGAAAAGAAATGAATAAGGAAAAAATAAAGGAAGAAATCAGAAAGGAAAGAGAAGAAAACAAAAATTCAAAAACTTCGCTCACTAGCATTATTAGGGTTATTTACCAATGCCCATTATATTTTCATTATTGATATTAATATGTTATTCATATAATCGTCATATTTATGTATATAAACCAATGCCAATTATATTAATAAGTAATATTCTTATGGAAGTTATTTGGTTTGCATCTTGAATCTCTAGCTAATGTTATGCTATTTTTCTAATCAAAGAATGTTAGCAACAAGAATCGAGCGGCAAGTTGACCTAAAGAGGCTAAAGAGATGAATTTTCAGAAATAATGGCCTGTGGTCTCTTCCCAATATGAGAACGGAAGATGCCGATAACATGTTACACAGATTATGAGAACAGAATAACAATACGCTAGAACCTATTCTCAGGATACAAAATTCTTCTTTCTCTCTCTCTCTCTCTCGTTCGCTCGCTTTGCTCGCTCATACAATCAGGAAACGAGGCCTAGATTGTTTCTTGCAGCAAGCACCTCTTACGTCCTGCAGCAACAAGAAGCCCGAAATACCATAATATTCGGGCAGTAAGGTATCCGACTAATCTCGAATTCCCCCCCACCCCGCCCCCCCTCCCCCCCCCCCCTCCCCCCCCAAAAAAAATGGTATACTTTACCCGACAGAGTCCACAGACTAAAATTTGTCACAAGGTAGTAGTATGGGTGTAGTCGGTGAACATTCAAAAAAGTATAAAAGCTGACATCATATAGCTGGTAGGAAAATATCACCTGAAAACCCTAAAAAAAAAAAAATGGAAACGCCCCCCTCCCAAGAAGGTGGTAGGGCCTAATTAAAACAATTTCATTTTTATCGGGCAGAATCTTTTGTTGTCAGAATCTTATCTTTTGTTACATTTAATGAAAATTCAACTATAAAGTGTGCCCCATAAGATTTCTTTGTTTAAAAAAAAAACACTTGTGTTTGAAAGGGACGCCCTTTCCTCAAAATGCTTCGGGCATGATGGGCCTCGGGGCTTTAGTGTGCACCATATAATTAGATTTCCATGTTTCAAACAATGGTCAGCGTTCCCCATTGCCAATGCATCGGTTTAGTGCATGGCAAAATTAACCGGGGGGGGGGGGGGGCTGAGCTGCATGGGCCACCCCCGCCCCTCGGTGATGATGATGATGCTCTGATAAAAATACTTTTAACATGTTGAAAATGTATAAAACAAAACTTTAAAATAAGTTCCCCATTTTTTTTGGGGGGGGGGTGGGCCTACAGACCTAGTGCATCGGTTTATTACAATACACATAGAAAAATATAAGGCATTACCCTTTTCCTTTTATGAGATAAAACTATTAAAAACTTATTGTATTCACTTATTTTACCGTTTTTACGTTATTGTCGGTCTATCGGACCTTCTACCTATCGGACCCCATTGGACATTCGATCTATAGAACCTTCGGACTATCGGACCCTCCGCCTATTCGTTCTATAGAACCGTCTGTCTATTGGACCCTCTCGTACATTCGGTCTATCGAACCTTCTATCTATTGGGTGTCGGTCTATCGGACCCGCTAACTATCGGACCTTCTAGCTATAGGGCTGCAACCCAGTGAGCCTATGCTTTTGAACTGCTGCTTGGGATACTTTTAGGGAAGAGTTATTGTGGGAGTAGATCTTAGTACTCTTCCAGTAGTATTTTTAAAGCAGAACATCTTTTAGACTTTGCACATGTGCAGTTTGAGGCAGCCGCCATTTTGATTTGAATTTCAACTTTATATTTTCATCAAAAGGCAGCCTTATTTCACTGATTTGGCTGAAGCTATTATTGTGAACCTGTATGAGGCCAGATTAATCAGGTTTTATACCAATGTTTTTATGCCTGAATTAAAGAAGTCATCGGTAAGTTAGACTGTGATTTCTTTTATTTTATCTTAATAAATTCATTCATCTAAGCCCCGACCAATCATTGCCAGATTTGTTAGAAGAGATACCCGCACCACTTTACTTCGGAGGAAGAAGAATCTGCGTGAAACAGAATACAAGGACATTATGCTCAGTGAGCATTTGGCCCCATCACGGGCTAAACTGCTTCAAGTGATCAAGCGAGATGAGGAGACTGATAAAGTTTGGACTGTAGATTGTAAGATCTTCTGTACACTGAAAAAAGATCCCCAAAAGAAATATGTACTGTCTACTGCTGAGGACTTATTCAAGCAGCTAGGATGGGGGGAAGAAAAGCTCAAGCGATCAGGACTCTTCATTGATGTCTCTGGCTAGGGAAACGAAGACCCTCTTTTGGAGTGCCTTGCCAATTCTGTTCCGGGACATAGCCCGTTCTTGCTTTCTGTTGTAGCATTAAATGTTAACGGTTTGACCAGTAAGTTAAGTGCTGGTATTATTGATGTGTATTTAGAGGCTTACGATGTTATTTGTCTTTCTGAAACATTAACCGATTCTATTGATCTGTCTAACTCCTATCTATACAATTTTGAGTGTTACTGTTTGCCTAGAAGAAGTGAACAGAAATTTGGAGGATTTCATGGCATGTGCATTTTAATGAAAAAACACATATTTGAGCATTCAGAAATGTTAGGTAATACCACTTCTCCTTCAATTATTTGGATCAAGGTTCACAGAGAAATTTTAGGATATGATTTTATATTGGGTGCAGTTTATCTACCCTGTGAAGGCTCAATTCATCACAGCCATGAGGTCTTTGAGTGTTTTGCACAGGATGTAATCAACCTTAAAAGTAAATTTAATATACCTTTTTGTTTAGTAGGAGATTTCAATGCTCGTACAGGGTTACTCGCTGATTATATTGATATTGATGATAATGTTGTATCTGACATTCTTGGTTTGAATTTTTGTGATGATCCAAATCTGTCACCAACATACATGGTTCCCAATGAACGTCAAAATATGGATGTAAAGGTAAATAATAATGGTAATCAAGTTATTGATCTTTGTAAAAGTTTGGGTTTCTCTATTGTGAATGGACGGTTGGGTGATGATATTGGTATTGGAAATTACACATGTTTTAATAAGAATGGGGGTTGTAGCACCATTGATTATGCCATTGTGTCTCATGATTTGTTTCATAACATACAAAACTTCCAAGTTGACCTGTTTGATAAGTGTCTATCGGATGTGCATTGTCCCATCATTTTGACCTTGCAGTCAGAGCACAACCAAGAAATTCATGATATTGAAGTCGCAAGTGATGATGCCCTAATTAAAACAGTTTGTGACTCGTCCAAATCCAGCTACATGTCCTTTTAGTGGGATTGTGAAAATGTAAATGAATACTCTGATCGGTTACACAATTTAACCTTACAATTACCAGGAATTATAGAAAATATTCATGAAGATGTCAGTCAGGAGATGGTAGATAAGTACTACTCTGAGATTTGTAATTCTTTTTTGCAAGCTGCACTTGATCTTGGTGTGTGTAAGTGGAAACAATCAAAGAAAGTAAGGAATCGTGGAAAGAAGGATAATAAGAATTTTTGTTCGCAATTATGGTTTGATGCTGAGTGTGAAGCTGCACGTAAAGAGTATTTTAACCTAAGGAATAGGCTAAGCAGGAAAATTCAGTTAGGTATAAGATTAGATATTCAAGTTTTAGATATTGATGACTTACATAGTGATTTTGTTTTGGCAAGCAAAAAGTATAAAAAATTGTTACGGTACAAAAAGAGAAAGTATGGTAAAAGTATCAGTGCATCTTTACGGTCCTTGAAAAATAATGGTAACCCAAGAGCCTTTTGGAGTTTATTAAACAGTAGTAGTCATCAGATTAAAAGTACAATTAACATTTCCTTATGTGATCTTGTACATCATTTTAAATCTCTTGGGACCATATGTATATCAGATAATCATTCAGAGGAGAGGATGATTTTGGATACTGGTAATATGCCTATACAAAATGATGGATTGAATAAACCTATCACACTGGAGGAGGTTGAATTAATGATTAATAAACTGAAAAATGCCAAAGCTTGTGGAAAAGACTTGATCAGGAATGAATTTCTTAGAAGTAGCCCTGTGGAAATGCGTAGAGTAATTGTTGATTTTTTCAATGTTGTTTTAGAAAGTGGGCTCGTACCTTCTGAATGGTGTATAGGAGTAATTATCCCTATTTTTAAGAATAAAGGTAAAAATTCAAACCCAGATAATTATAGACGAATAACCTTGCTGAGTTGTCTTGGTAAACGATTTACCTCAGTCTTAAATAATAGAATTTCTAACTTTCTTGAAAGTAATCACATGTTAGGTGAGGAACAAGCTGGATTTCGCTCAACATATTCTACCATTGATCATGTGTTCGTTTTGAAGACTATTATCGATTTCTACCTACAGAAAAAGAAGCGTTTATACTGTGCATTTATAGATTATAAAAAAGCATTTGATTTGGTTGACAGGAAGTTGTTGTGGTTTAAGTTGTTGAAAATGGGAGTAAATGGCAAAGTCCTGAATGTTGTTAAAAACTTGTACAAACATGCAAAGTCTTGTGTTTCTGCCAATGGCACAGTGTCTGAATTTTTCACATGTAATGCAGGAGTCAGACAAGGTGAAAACCTCTCACAATTGCTGTTTTCTGTATATTTAAATGACTTTCAAGAACACATTGCCAAATTTTATCCTGGCTTGAAAACTTTAAATGAAGAAATCAATAATACCTTACAGGGTGAGGAACAAGAGTTTTTTTCAAAATTATTATGCCTGTTGTATGCAGATGACACAATAATACTGGCAGAAAGCCCTGATGAATTGCAAGTAGCACTGGATGCAGTGCAAGAATATTGTAATACCTGGCGTCTAACAGTCAATGCAAGTAAAACAAAAATAATGATTTTTTCAAGAGGGAAAATTAGGAAGATACCAAATTTTACATATGGTAATGAAAAAATAGATGTGGTATATGATTTCACTTATCTTGGAGTACAGTTTAATTATAATGGCTCGTTTAAGAAGGCAATTTCAAAGCAGATAATTCAGGCAAGAAAAGCTTTATACAGTATGGTAAGTAAAGCAAAGAAAATGCAGTTGTCAGTCGATATTCAATGTCATTTATTTGATCATTTGATCATGCCTATTCTGTTGTATGGTAGTGAGGTCTGGGGTTATGAAGATTTAAGGCAGATCGAAGTTTTCCATAGGAAATTCCTCAGAACTTTATTATCTGTAGGTTCATGTACCCCAGATTGCATGGTTTATGGTGAAACTGGTCGAGGATTGGATTTTGAATCAAGTGAAGCGTCGACTAGTCAATTTTTGGTCAAGAATTTTGAGGGGTAAAGATAGTAAATATTCATATGTCTTTTTGAAATTTATTTCTGCCATTCATAGAAATGAACACTCAAACTGTAATTCCTCATGGTTAAAGTTTATTGAAGATACATTCAATCAAACCGGCCTATCCAATGTATGGCTAGGTCAAAATAGTGGATTGGGTTTGAATATTAATTCTTTGTTAAAATTGAGACTGAATGATATTTTTTTCTCAGGAATGGAGAGATGTAGTTTGGTCAAATCGCATTTGCACAAATTATAGATTATTTAAAGACAACCATGTATTTGAAAGTTATTTACTCACCCTAAATAAAACTGATGCTTTTACTCTCTGTAAGTTTCGGTGTAGATCTCATAAACTACCTGTAAACAAGGGACGATTTGATGCGAACACACCACATAGTGACATGCAGTGCCCTCTTTGCCTAAATACTGATATAGGTGATGAATTTCACTATATTTTTGTTTGTCCTTGTTTTGAAAAGGAGAGACGTTTATATTTGCCAAAAAAGTCTTTTACATATAGGACCAGGCTTCCGAGTGCTTTGCACATGACAGAACTATTTGATACTAGGAAAACTTCTCAGTTGAAGAATTTAGCTAGATTTACACGCCTTATTATGCTTCAATTTTCTCAAAAAACAGAAAAAGAAAATACCTCAGGATTTTCTGGTAGTACAACTAGAGTTGGACCCATACGTACTCGTAGCGGTAGGATAGTGAAACTGCCTGTTTTGTTTACATTGTAGCTTGTAAATAGACTGTATTGTTCTTACATATTACATCACTGTACACTATCTAAGCATACATTGCGTTTTTTAGTTGGTTATATTCTACAAATGTACATTGTTTTTATAGAACTTATGTTTGTATATTGTATCATTATGTCATTATCTTTGTAAAATAATTGTATTCAAAAGTCATGTATTGTTATTTATACTTTTATGTTTGTACTCTCATACCCCGAGAGGGGGTCAAAGAGTCAATAAAATTCTACAAAATTCTACAAAATCTTAATGTGTAAAAGAAAAGAAGAACTCAAAGAACTTCAGACATGGTCTAAAATTTCGATGTAAATATAAACTTTTTGGAATATTTTGAAATGCACTTTTGAAGGAGAATGCATGTATTCTAAAACATGGTATTTCGCAAGTTTATGTGGTATTAATATTTCAAAATTTGACCACCGCAGTTGAGCGGTAGAGAAGCTCGAATTTTATACATTGATAAACAGTTTTCTATTCCCTACTTGTGCAATCGGGAGCAGAACTCGCGGAAACCCTATATGCTTGAGAAAGGGTCCAGTAATTCAGCAAGGCGACCTGAAGTTGAGATTTCTTTCAAAGGTTAAACCTTTGCAAATGCTGTTTTATACATATTGGGAGCGCAATATTTAGCAGCAGTCATATGAAACTTTCATGATATAACGCGCAAAGCAATTACATCTTTCCTTTTTTTTCTAACTTTTTGAACCCGTTAAAGCTATTTAAGAACTATATGCTGGGGAGCAAAATTGCGAGATCCTGAAAAAAAATAATTATGCGAGGGAGCAAAGCAACAGACCTTTGGAAAATGTTTGCATTTCAAACCTTCAAAAACTTGATTTCTAGTGCATTTACCCTGCGGATTTGGGGGCGCGTGATCCATAAAGATTATGATTTTTCTTCATTTCCCCCTATTTTTCCTTGCTCTCCTTTGCTTTTTTTTTGCACCCCCTCCAAGTGCTGCCCGGGGCACATGCCTTCCCCCCCCCCCCCCCTCCCCCCAGATACACCCCTGAGCGAAGATATGGTATAATGCCTTAATTTTCCCTGCTGACCGGAATACCGGTTAGCTGGACTGGATGTTTCCATCTAAAAGTTTTAGTGGTTACACTAGGCATACTCTACGTGCTAATCAATTCAAAATTCACTCACCAGTTCAGCTCACCGAATCCAATCTGACGACAGATGTTTGAAATGTACTGATACAAATAATATTAACACAACCTCCCGCTGCAATAATAATCAGCATACAATTCATCCAAACTGATACTTGCCTGTTTGACCTCTACCCAGCCTGAATACTGATCATGTCAGCCTCTAAGCCAAAAACATCACCTGGTTGCTGTAAGAAAAGAAGAAAACAAATATTATGAATTATGTTAATTAATTAAAACTGTAGCCACTTCTTTTTGTGCAGATAAAACAAAATATGATGTAATAGGCTAGAAGCCTTTCTCGAAATAGTCACCCCATTTTGCCTGTAAGATTTGACCCCGTAAAGTTATTTTGACCAATTACTCTGTCATTGACGAAAAGGTTGTCAGCCCGACCGTAGCCGTCGGGTTTAGCCCCTAGTGCCCCCCCCCCCCCCCCGAGACCCCAAAATCTACCCCATGCACCAAACTTTGGCAGTAGGAAGTAGTATGACTGAACATTGCAAAACACAAAACAACTGACAAAAAAGGGGTGTCAGACGGCCCCTAAAAGTTGGAGTAAATTGTTTCCTGAAGCCCAGGGACCATTTCTTTTTTCAGAAGGAAGAGCTATCGATGTACATTCCAAAAAAAAAAAAAAAAAACTGACATAATTGTCCGTCGGGAAGGGGGAAATCAGACCCCCTGTCAAATGAAAACCCCAAAGTGCCCTTTGACAAGACATTGCCCCCCCCCCCTCCCTCCATGCTCTGTATGTAAAGGAAAACCATTTTTTTACCTTCTGACTATGATAACTAAACAGTTTTAATTTAATTCAATTCAAATTTACATGATAAAATTTTGAGTATAACAGTCTTCTTGAGGAGCAATTTGTTGTCAATTGGTCATTTCATTAATAAGCTATTACATTGTGAAAAAATGCAATACTTTCTCAAAAGTAGCCCCAAAAATATAGTCAGGATTATGTAAACAAACACATTGACCATTCTGACAAGGTATAATAGAGGAGCTTGCTTGGTATATGTACAATTAACACATGAACAGTACGTTTCAGCAAGGAAGTCACATACGACAGATACCTGAAAAGCTCTTCTATTATGCCTTGTCAAACAGGTGAAGATGGGCAATGGGTGTGTTTACATGGGGGTCATCCCTATAGCTAGAAGGTCCGATAGTTAGCGGGTCCGATAGACCGACACGCAATACTTAGAAGGTTCGATAGACCGAATGTACGAGAGGGTCCAGTAGACAGAAGGTTCTATAGACCGAATCGGCAGGAGGGTCCAATAGTCCGAAGGTTCAGTAGAGATCTGATAGTCCGATAGACCGACAATAAATACGTAAAAACGTAAAAAGGGTCAAATAGGGGATAAAATGCTAAGTGGGTAAAAAATAAGTGGTTAAAAATTAGTGGGGGCGTTATGTTTTCAGATCGTTAATCCGCAGCGTCCGTCCGTCCCGTATTGGCATTCTCGAGATAACTTGGGAAACATTCGACTGCTCAACTTCAAACTTGGCTCATCTAAAGGAATGACTATTATCGGATTTATATTTTGGGGACACAGGGTCAAAGGTAAAAAAGGTAGGTGTGTTCATAATGTCATGAGAAGCTTTGGACATCACTTTAAACACAGCCCATGTACGTGTATGCACAGAGAAGTGACAATGCTTTTATTAATTTAATAGGACCCGGACCCTCAGTATTTTCAGATAATAATTGAAGTGACAAAAGTATTATTTTTTTAGCTCATTGCATAGAGTGATATAAATTGTAAAATATGAATATGCGATTTGTTTCTTATCCTTTATATGTATAAACCTATTTTTTTATTGTCCATTGGTCTCCTTGGCTGTCCATTTGGGGCCTGGTGGCAAAGTGCTAGAGCTCCTGTGGGTGATGTGCTGACTGGGCTTGTCCCTTCAATTGTCGGTGAACGGAGCAGAAGAGGGTACCAGGCCTCACTGGGTGGGCTAAGGATTCCAACTGGGTGATGCAAAATGCAATTTGATTCAGGTAATAAACCTCCATTAAAATCGCAAATATCATCATTATGCAGCAAAATACGTATGTTTAATTAATTTTCATTTAAGCTCAATAACTAAATCTAGTGTTCTTAGTTACCTATTTAATTTCTACTGTATAGTTTTGTTGTCTGTCTTTCTTTAAAAACAATGATTTACACTAATGGGGGGGGGGGGGGGGGGTTATCAAAATATGTAAATGCCTTAATACGGCATATTCTCTTAATAACTAAGTCAGCATCAATTTATTTACCTCGAATAATCATTTTAGTTACTCTCTCTCTCTCTCTCTCTCTCATGATACAAGGAATTGGACAAGTTAATTTTGTCTTACACATGAAGGCTGATGAATTGGAAAACCTTTCTTTTTTAAACGGTGTGCTGTTTGGGCTTAATATTAAATTAATCTTACTAACACAGACAAAATCGTATCAGATATCATCTGACCAAACTTTGGGGAGGTTCTATGATGCCATGGCTTTTCGACATGATTGGAAATCACAATCGATTCTTCTCTGAATCTGTCAATAATAACTAGCAGAAACATCTTTCAACTGGATATTTCAATATAAAACAACAATGGATGTAGTCACAGTCGTAGACAAGGGGGCGGCACCGAGGATCCATGCCCACCCCCCCCCCCCCCCCCTATTCAGCCACTAAAAAAAAAGGAGAGCGAAAAAGCGGGGGAAGTGAGAGAAAAAGGCTTAAAAAGGGGCTACAAGCCGTTATATGGTTCTCAAAATTTGCTAAAACTTCAAAGTTTTGAAGAAGGGGGAAATAACTCTCCTCTCCCTGCACCCACTCCTGTTACAAAAACGTCCACAATCTGTGGTTGCGTATCCCTGTATCCCATTCGGTATTACGTTCGATAGATCACACTGGACTGGTCTACTTTAGCCTAATAATGTTGCTGAATATTGCCATAATGCAGTGTTATAGATCCCGTTGTAATAGCAAGGTTTACGGTTTATCACCATGTGATAGTCCTGAAAAGGACCGTAAACCTCTCTATTATCCTTCCACCATGAAAACATTCAAATATCATCTTAGATCCCGTTGTGTTAAGGATATCGGTAAAGATGGTTATATTAACCAGCCGGTCAATTAACCATCAAAAAGTGAGAGACAATATGCAAATTGATATCCTCGTAATCAATATCACGTGACGAGCTGTGGACAAATCACACATTTTTATGTGGAAGAGCTGTCTAATCAAACAGTGAAAATGCCTAAAGCCTCAAACGCATACACTATACGAAAATGAACTGTACATATGTTATACGGTTTTGTTGAATATTTGCATGTTGCGTGCGCGTCAATACGCGCATGAAGGTGAATGCGCTCACAATATTTATATAACTAGCCGATTACCCGGGGGATCGCGGTTCACGGACATACGCGGTTCTCGGACGTACGCGGTTCTCATATTTTGCAAATAAACAAATCTCATCCTTGGTCCCCATAGGACATTCCCTACCATTTGACCTTGAAATGACCTCGGATGACCTTGAAATCGGCGCCAACATTTTCGCGAACCTTCTGATAGCAGAAAGTGTGAAAAAATGACGTGATATTTACGTCGTGGTTTTCGTCTTTTTTACGTCCTGTAATTACGTCAATAAGACGACAACTTGCACCAACGCAAGACGTCAAGAGAACGTCTTATTTTGACGTCATCTCTACGTCTTCATTCCTCTTCCCTGATAGCAGAAAGTGTTAAAAATGACGTGATATTTACGTCGCGGTTTTCGTCATTTTTACGTCCGGTAATTACGTCAATAAGACGACAACTTACACCAACGCAAGACGTCAAGAGGACGTCTTATTTAGACGTCATTTCTACGTCTTGTACAAAAATGCTGTTTATAGCACTTGTAGTGTGCTAAGTTACCAGCAAAAAAAAAATGTGACCGTGGCGAGCCTCGAACCAGGTTCCGCTGATTGAGAGCCGCTGACGTTACCGATGGACTAACAAATGCTTCTTGCAATCCAGTTTAGTCATGGGAGTCAAGTAGATAACATGAATTATGTGGTGTCGTAAATTCACTATGTAACAATTTCTGCTCTAAATCGTACAATGTGAGTTAGTCTAGCGGTAATGCCAGCAATTCTCGATCAGCGGACCCTGGTTCGAAGCTCGCCCAAATCATTTTTTTTTCCAGCTCCCGTAAAAGTGCTGAAATAGCACGTTGTGTGCATTCAATAGCACTCTGAGTGCAGTCCCTATGTATGCCTTCACAAAGTGCTCATCACTTCAGTTTTTGCAGTGTACAGATGACGTCAATATAAGACGTCCTCTTGACGTCTTGCGTTGGTGCAAGTTGTCGTCTTATTGACGTAATTACAGGACGTAAAAAAGACGAAAACCACGACGTAAATATCACGTAATTTTTACCACTTTCTGCTATCAGGGTTGGTCCCCATAGCACTTTTGGTTAAGATTTGACCCTATTTGACCCCTAAATGACCTTTGACCTCTCGGATCAACATGAAAAATGCGCCACAAACCTCGTGGACCCAACACCTATCCCTATACCAACTCAATGCGTCAACAGATGGCGAAACGCACATTCTCTACCATTTGACCTTGAGATGACCTCGGATGACCTTGAAATTGGCGCCGAAATTTTCGCCAACCTAGCTTTATCCCACATGCCAACTTTGGTCCCCATAGCACTTTTGGTTAAGATTTGACCCTATTTGACCCCTAGATGACCTTTGACCTCTCGGATCAACACGAAAAGTGCGCCACAAACCTCGTGGACCCAACACCTATCCCTATACCAACTTTCAACTCCATAGCACTTTCGGTTAAGATTTTACCCTATTTGACCCCTAGATGACCTTTGACCCCTCGGATCAACACGAAAAGTGCGCCACAAACCTCGTGGACCCAACACCTATCCCTATACCAACTTTCAACTCCATAGCACTTCCGGTTAAGATTTGACCATATTTGACCCCTAGATGACCTTTGACCTCTCGGATCAACACGAAAAGTGCGCCACAAACCTCGTGGACCCAACACCTATCCCTATACCAACTTTGAACTCCATAGCACTTTTGGTTAAGATTTGACCCTATTTGACCCCTAGATGACCTTTGACCTCTCGGATCAACACGAAAAGTGCGCCACAACAGTCAGAGCGCCACGCGTATGCTAATGAGCTGAATCCGCGATATTTATTCAGAATCCCGTTTGTGCTGGAAGCTCAAAAATTGGTTCTCGTATATCACGTGATTTCACGAGAGGTTGTGACCTGCGCGTATTCGACGTCGTATTCCATACCGACGGGAAGCCAAGATGGCAGAATGTTACCGTAAGTAAAGTTCAAGATTATACCATTGTTTTGTTGAAATATGACATGTTTCTGTAAAAATTCGGGCCTGAAATAGTGCCCAGGAATTACTCCTTATTTTGTTACGATTTAGAATTGATTTTGCATCACAAAGTTCGCTTTTGGTTCCTGACTGTCCTCAGAAACCGCGGCATTTTTCAACAGCTTGTTTAGCTCGATAAGGATTCAGTGTTCAATATGTATGAAAATCTTTGTGACGCAAGATCTTTTTCATTATCAATTTCACGATGAAAGTTGCGTGTTGGGCAGTGAACCGCTGTGGGTGCCGACGTTGCTTTTTTTGGCTTTGTAGTCCCACCAGTGTATATTTGTGTACTGTATACACATAGCAAGCTGCACTTAACTCGGCACAACAAGTTCAACATGTTCAACATGTTCATTAAGTCTGATGACTCTAACTAGTCTAACTAACAACAGTTAGACCATGTAGGCTAGACTGTCTAGCTTATTTATTAGACTTCTTCCCTTTAATATGCAAGATACCTTATCAGATTTTCTTTTTGCTTTATGATGTAGCCTTTTGTAGGATGGGGCATTTCCGGACACTTGTTAAAATTTTGTTTAACATTTAACTTAGGCCTAAATGTTAAACAAAATTAGTCTGTCAATTTTTCCCATTTGATTTTTACGAAAAAATGTCCATCAAGTAACACTAAAAGTAAATGCACTGAATATTTGCAATGCACATGATTTTCAACCTATCCTGTGAAAGATTTGTGACAATTTGCATGAAAAGTTGTTCGATTTACTGTTTAAAAATAACATGTCCAGATAAACAACCTGTCCGGACATGCCGGAATTAAATGTACAACGTCTGGGTATATTACAGGTATATGAATGATGGATAGTTCCTGATACTCTGAATATTTCTTTTGCACTCCAGTTGTTTCTAATTCTAGTGGGCAATTATGTGTTGAGTGAATGACAAAACCTGAGAGAAATGTTTGAAATGAATCAAAACTAAATGAATATGATTTTGCTGCTGACTGGTCAAAATGTCCCGCCAATAATTTATTTCCCGTTATAACTTATAATGAAGGCAGTGGCTATTCTTACGACGAGTCATAACACGCTCCATTTTCCTAAGCCTAATCCTAACCCTATGCGACGTAAGAATAGCCAGAAAATTATTCTTACGTCGCATAGGGTTAATAGGATTAGGGTTAGGAAAAAAAACTCGTCGTAAGAATAGCCACTGCGTATAATGAAATTAATAAAATAAGCAAATAATCATGGACTGTCAAACCACCTTGTTGTGTTAACCCATAGTAGGCCTAGTGCAAAGACACTTTTGCATTATCTTTTGAATCAGAATGCCAGAAATTACACATTATACATGAGCAGAAAGAGAAAAATTCGCTGAATAATTTGAGGACATTTTTAATGCAAGATGTTTAAATTTTGGTTTGCATAAATATCTTATCTTTGTTTTATTTGTAGGTCCACCTATCATCTTGTTATATGCAGCAAGTGTCGTGTATTTCTGGATTCCCGGAGACATCGGTGCACAGCTCTCAATCTGACATGCTCGAGCACTTGTCAATGAATCTACTCACCCATCCGTCCACCTATCGATCCATGTATTCATCCATCTGCTTCAGCTCCTGCCAGCATGCCACTACCCTCCAGCCATTGGGATGGCATCTACCAACCGACTTGTTCACCCGATGCATCTCCTCACTCCTCTCCACCTACATGTGAAGCCAGTCTTGCCAGCATGCCACTTCCCTCCAGCCATTGGGATGGCATCTACAAACCGACTCGTCCACCAGACTATGCACCTCATCAACCAAGTGAATTTGGAACCCATAGCAGTTCTTTTGTTGAATTACCTGTACATGTAAGCACTATTCTCAAGCACAGTTGAAACAAATCAAACAGGATCATTTTTGGGGTAGAACCAACGAGGACCTCACACAGTAAACGTGCATATGACACTGCTTGTGAGGTAAAGGAACGTCAGAGTACCCCATGCAACAAACGTGTATCTGGTCCTTGTCAACTTTGTAGTCGAACGTCTAAAATTAAAAAGAATTGATTTAAAGAAATGCATCCAAGCACTTTATGTACATGTATGTAGTGGGTGCGATTTTGTCTCCTTTTTTGCAAATCTTGGAAACGTGTATTCTTTAACATTTTTTTTCCAGTATGCATCCTTTATTTCTGGAGAACTATCCTCAGATACACCACAATCGTTATATAACATACAAATTTAAATGTAGCCGGGAGATAGTGATACAAGGTTACTTTCATTTTATAGACTTTTATACCGGGTAGACGGTATTATGTGTGTACTTCAATGCAAATCGTGCATGCCTGCATAACTATTCTTCTCCAGTTGATTTGTTTCGTAGTATCAATAAAGGTCCTTGAAGTTGTAAGAAAGGCATCCTGGAAATGTGTATGGTCTTTTGCCTTCAAGTTCAGCTTTGAGGTTGCATTGGCTTCAAACCTGTTGGGTTCAGACTGTTTGGAGTAGAGTGCAATCTCCTATATTCAATCATCCAGATATTAAACTGTATAGCTTTCTTGTATGTGAAGATGATAGAGTACATGTTACATGCCAGTGGGACTCTAATGAAAATATAAGATTGGATTAAGATTAAATCCAATGTTTTATATCTTACAACGGGTTGTTCTTGTGCTCAGAGCAAATGTCAAAATCGTTTATGCAAGTGCAAAAAAGAGAATCGTTTCTGTGGCCCCGGTTGTCGATGTATATGGTTTGAGAATCTAGTAATATCTTGTTCAAAACAGATACCATCAAGTGACACTGATAGTGTATCGAGTGCAGAGGATTTAGATAAAGAATTAGATAAAGAAATGTATGTAGATTATTTTCATATTGAGTAAATTTTTGTCAAGACACCGAGGTGGAGTGAGACTAAGGGATCCTTAGCGGCGTCCGTCTGTCCGTCGTCTGTCCGTCGTCCATCCGTGATGCTTATAAAACTTGAATAACTTTGCAACCATTTGCCTGTTTGTAGCCATACTTGGATGGTAGATGCTATGGGGACCTCAATGTTATTTGGGGGGTCAAAGGTCAAATGAGGTCAAATGTTACAATTTACCTGCAAAAATGATTGCATACGAACATGGCGAGACACATTATTGCCTTGTTCTTTGAAGGCTCTGCCATGCAAATCATTACTTCCTGTATATTTGTGTTACGCATCATATAACATAATAGAAAATTAAATTTTTTGTGTGTGTGCAAGAATTACCATGTGAATGCGCATGTATAAAGAGCCAGTAAGTTGCAATACTGACGTGTCCATATAGCTCGGTCAGTATGTACATGTATGTACTACCTTGTTATCTGTTATCAAAGATATATACCGGTATACCAAAGATATGTAAATGTATTATTTCTTAAACTGTTGTGCCACTTGCAGCTGATTTATATTTCTTCCATACATGCAATGTGATTTTTATGTGGAGATAGTTGTCACACTATTCTTCATTGTTGTAATGTCATATACTTTGCTGTAAACTACAAGTTTTGTAGTAATATCTTTCCCTGTTGTTGGTAAGATTTTTATTAAGCTCAGTCATACAATGTAGTTCATTGTGTACCTATCAAAAGGCAATGTTAATAGAGACGATCCAGATTTATGCTTCAATCGTTCTTATGCTGGGTAATTTATTTTTTGTTTTGTTTTTTTGTTTAATGCTATATTGATGGCTTTCTCGTTGGTGCATGGATGTCTTTGGGGGTTTATTTATCAGTGCTAGTCTTTCCAGCATCCATTATGATATTATGGATGGTTATCTGCCTTCTATAGTACAATCAGTGTAAAGTTATAGGTGCTTTATTTATATTACCATATTGCATGCCCTTTATTTATGACATGTTAAAAAAGAAATATTTTGCAAGATCATCAGTTCTGCCTTTTGTACTATATTGACTCTATTTATTTATGTCTAATATTTAAAAATAGGGTTGGGGGTCGACCAGGATGCCTGCCTTGTAATGTAGACATACTTAGTCACAAGTAATCAATGTATTTGGTACTCCAAAATAATATATTGCTTCAAAACATCTTAATATTTACCTAATGTATTTTGTGTTTTCTGCAGTGTAAATGAGTTACAATGTTAGTGGTTATTTGTTCTATCATGCTCAGGCAGAAAAGGAATATCAGAGATATTAAATAAAAGTATTTTGCATTTCAAATTTAAATTGTTTATTCCAGCATGCAATATATAAGGTTTGGGTAATATTCTGAGAAGAGAATGAAAGGATAAGAAAACAAGTTGAAAGTGGTACTGTGAAAGTGATATTTTTGAAGAATGGATGCCAAACACAACTCTCTCCTGAGGGTGCCTTTTATTTTTACTCCCAAAGCTTGGGGAGTCGGATTGGGGCAGCGCATGTACTCGACCCAATATCAATCCCCCTCCCCCAGCTAAACAAGCCCCCCCCCCCCCCTCTGTCAGGACCCCAAGAGGTTGCAACAGTATTCTGTTGACTTTGTTGCTGTCTATATACCTATAAAAGAAAGAGAGTTGAATTGAATGAATGAAAGATAACTACAGAAGAAAAAGCAAATACAAATGACAGAAAGTGTGGGCAGTGAATTAAAGACAAAAAGGAAACGGGTAGGCAGTCAGAGCCAAGATCAGATGCAGTTAAGGCAATGTTACACGAACTTTGCATGTAATATCTGCCGTACACAGCAGGGGGGGGGGGGCGGTTGCCCCCCAGCCCCCTCCGAAATTTTCAAATCCCCCTTTTTTCTTTTCTTTTTTAAGACTCGGATTTTAGATTTTCAAATAATTCCACTCAAAGTGTGCACCAGATCGTTCACTTTCAATTCTAAAAATGCAAAAGCTCCCTCGTGTGGGAGCAGGATATAACCCCCTCCCACACCTTCCGTCACTTGCGTGTTCCCTTGAATATTGAAATTTGAACACACTCTACCCCTCCCCCCTCCCCCCCCCCCCCCCAGGAAAAATTCCTCCGTACGTCCTTGCATGAAAATGTGCAGAGTATTTTTTTCGTAGGAAATTTGGGACACATGAATCCCATCTTTAACTTATGGTTACAATATAAAATTTATTTGAATAACTCGAAGAATTAACATTTTCACCTCTAAATCTGGGGCTAACAACAAATGCCAAACTTTAGTTAACAGGGGCAGTAAAGCCGACGCAGAAAAACACATATGGGACACGAGAATATACACGTATCCACACTTACCTGGAAGACTAGATTAATGGCGTTAATGAGGTAAAGAGGGTGGTTTATTAATTTTTTTAGAAATATTATGACGAACTGCAGCTACTGCTTTAATTATTAGCTATTTCATGTGACTCCATTCATTATAAATATACGAATACTTGGTTACTGCGACTAAAGTAGACGACGCTAAACCCTGACATGTAGGTGGTCGTTTCCACACCGTTGAAGTTCGTTGACCCTGATCACGAAGCGCAGCAGGGCTAGGACGCGTTGACCAATCAGACCGCAGCATTGTTGCCAATGCAAGAAACTCGCTCTTCGTCGGACGAAGGGGATGACAAGGTGATAGACTTTTTTGGTTCCTGACCGTCCTCAAAAAGAATACATACTGATTTATGGCTCATTTTGAAGAGAAATAGTGTAGCAAGACGCCTATTACAAAAGTGTAATGACGCAAGAAATGTAAGGTGTGTTTACGCGTCTTCTAAGACGCACGAATGAAAATCATTTTGAAGGCAATATGTAAGCCTGATTTTCAATGTTATGATATAGGAATATGGTTCTGAATTTCAGATATATAGAATCTTGGAATATTCCTCTTTACATACATCCTAAATTTATGGATGAAACCTAAGAAAAAATGTTAAGAACGTCGAATAATCAAACCCTTGCGCTACTCATGAATATTCATAACCGCGGAAGATTCATGAATACGAGCTGAATAAATACGGCTGAATTATCACGCGTGGCGCTCTGACTGACAAACCTCGTGGACCCAACACCTATCCCTATACCAACTTTCAACTCAATGCGTCAACAGATGGCGAAACGCATAGCCGGACAGACAGAATCCATTTTTTTAGTAATATAGAATATTGAATGGCCTTGAGTGAGATGCAAGGGTATATCGCGCGAGCTATGAGCATATTTCACGAGTCGGCACGATGAGTGAAATGTTTTCAAAGCGGGTCCCATATACCCTGGTGTCCCCACTAAAGAAAAGCCATATTTATATTATAAATAAGCGCATAGAGACATGCTAAGCGCATAGAGACATGCTCCGCAAAGTGTTATGCGCTATATAAGAATTTTTAATTATTATTATTATTAAGTGCATGAAACTGTTAAAGGCCAAGTCCACCCTAACAACAAGTTGATTTGAATAAATAGAGGAAAGTCCAACAAGCATAACACTGAAAATTTCATCAAAATAGGATGTAAAATAAGAAAGAAAAATACATAAGAAATAGTGAGTGGGTGACGTCACTGGTTCCCTCATTTGAATACTGAGCAGGATGTGCATATAACTGTTTTGCGAAATTAAGCGAAACTTTAAAATACCATAACTTTCTTATTTTACATCCTATTTTGATGAAATTTTCAGTGTTATGCTTGTTGGATTTTTCTCTATTTATTCAAATCAACTTTTTGTTAGGGTGGACTTGGCCTTTAATCATTCCGATTTGGGCATACCCCATTTCGCACCACCGGAGGGGAGAAAAGTAATAAACATTATACACTCTCAGAAGAACGCAAATCAAATATTGCCCAAACATTAATACCCAAAACGTACCCAGTCAGTCCTGTATTTTCGGCACTAAAATGTTGCCTAAGGACATTATTTGTGTACACTTTTTCTGAATACATTTCAGGCTCTAGCTATTGCTTAAGCATTTACTTGGACATTACCTTTTACTACGTAGCTTTAGCAATGTTTTTATAGATGTGGCCCCTTAATCCGATGCTCTTTGAAGAGCGTAGAGACATTGATAGATGCAAGCTATACAAGAACGGATTGTTTTTATTGTTATTATCATCGTAATTATTTCAATTATTTTATGTATTAATTTATTAATTTTATTATAACGTTTATTTTTTTTTCTTTAACCTAAATATGTATACACGTATGGGAGAATAAATAACTAAACCAGCTCCTGTGGAATAGTCCCTGAGTTTGTAACAAACTGCTTTTCGATGATAGTCTGACAGTTGGGATGAACTGCGTGGTTATTCAGATTATAGGTATTTGGGGAACATCTGTTAAAGGCATTCAGTAACTTTGTGGAGGCTTGATAAAATCTGAGCTGTCTGGCCTTACATGCTATCAGTGTATGTAATATGGTGTAAAAATGAAGCCCATGCGGAAAAAAGCACTTCAAAATCACCATGTGCTTCACAAAAGTAAACATATGCAAATGACCGGAAATGCCAGACTCATTTTCCCCATTGACTCAGTGTTAGACTAAAGCGTATGGCCATACGCTTTCGTAAATATGAGTATTCAGTCACAGATATCTTAATAATAGCATTATATATTTGAAAACCTTTCTATGCCTGGCTATTTATTTATCCTTCTGAACATCATTATACAAGACAGATATCAAAATTCAACAATTTATTAAATCAATCTTCCACAAAGTTACTGAATGCCTTTAAGATAAGGTGTGCTTAACTGGTTGAATAGTTATTACTGTGCGGAAAATTACACCCATGACATATTTTGCCCGGTTTACTGTGCGCATGTCCTATGGCTTCCAGTTTTTGTGTTAGAATAAGTACCTACATCATTTAGATAACAAGATATTGCAGTTATTTTATCGTTACTCAATTGGCTGTCCAAAGTGGACATTAAACAGTGACTATGTAATCACCGGTATTAACCTTTATCTTTTTTTTTTTTATTTGTTGCTTTGCTTATTACTTATATATAATACACCTTTTTTCTTCCATATTCGTGTGGCAGATATCATTTAGTTGTACTATTAAAACATAGAGTCAAAATACGATTTGTGGGATTTTTTTTCTCCATCATTGCCAGAACTGAATATTACTTATATAAAATAACGACCTTAACTAATGACGATAAACAGTTTGCGACATTCCTATTGCATTCTGCACTGGCCTTGGCATTATTTGTATTTGAATCAATCTTACCTGACCTCAATAACGTTATGGTGGATATCTCTGATAAAAGATATACAGCTTTAATAGTGCGCAACACCGTAAGGACAACTCGTCATTTTCGTCCTTGATCATACTGTACCTACGGTATGTGCAGATAAGCTCCCCAAATCCAAGCTAACAATAAATGTTTGAAATGTACTGATACAAATACCAATATCCATAATAATAACCATAACCATTTATTCCAAATACCACTTGCAAGTTTGACCTCTACATAACCTGAATACTGATCAGGTCCGTTTCTGAGCCGCAAACCCGAATTATCTGGTTGTAGTAAAAAGATAGTAAAAGAACTGATTACTATGAAATAATTATGTGAATTCATTTAATAATCGAATTGTAATATATTTCTGTTGTACAGATAAATTGATTGGATTCGAATGGATGACTATTAATAAACTTGGAAATATTTACCATCTACAACTGCGGTATACTGCAGGTAACCAGGCAGAACATTAAGGCATTCACGTAAAAGTATCCTTTACGTTGCACATAATTATTAAATGAACCACGAACTTATCCATGGCAGTAAACAATTATTATAACGATATTCTGGATGTACATCCCACCAAATACACCTATGATACGTCTGCAAGCACTTTGCAGACATAGGCTATCATTTCCCCGGTCATCGGATTGAGCTTGCCGCACACAGTGTATGCAGATGGAACCACGAACACCATACATCGAGAATCGGCGTGATTATTATTATTATTATTTTTTTAACTATTTTATCTGACCCGTAATACGTATATATACTAATGATTGGGCCCGATGCCGCCAATTCGTTCTCATTCATTTCACACATAGTCAACGACGCAAGATATAAATATTTTTTTTTTCTTTTTTGTTAGTTTGTCTAGGGAAATCTAGTTACATTTCCCTGGTTTCTTAATCAACTGAAATTGAACCCGGTTGCGCACGTAAAATGATGACAATATCGTGACCAGGTAACTTACTTTTGTTTTAATGCCATAACAATATTTAAAAAAAGCAATGTTCACGTGAGAAAATGTAGAAACTTCGCTTTCGCGTATAGTACTCTGTAAAACAAGCTTCCGTGTTTTATTATCACGAATTTGCGAATGCATGGTTTCCTTCAATATTAAATTTGGTACCTCGGTTACACTTCTATCACACTGTTTCACATTGAATGTAAGTTTTGTCACGTTTCCATTGTTTTTATTCTCTCTTTCCCTCTTTTATTTCGATAAGACAATAAAATATACTTCATTTAATTCAAATTTCAGGTTATGTTTATTATTTTGTATTCATATTTTACTCATCCAAGACGGTTTGTTATGACGGCAAATTTGTGTAGAAGTCAAGCAATTTCAATGCAAAAGGGGAAGTTATTTGCATTGAGTGGTTTTAAGAGTAAATGCGTTCTGTGCGCTTTTGACTCATCAAGATTAAAACAAACTGTCACAGTCTTTCTTAAAATCACCAACATTGATAAGCACTGCAAAAATAGATTAATTGGACTCTGCATAATCATATGGCATCAAAATTAGAATTAAAGAGCATGTCACATTTCTTCTGTGATAGTTTTCCACAAATGAATAAAAATGAGTGAAACTTCAAAACACACTCACACACACACACACATATATATTTAACGTCATAACGTGCTTCGCTCATGACACACGGTGTATTCATTTACCAATATTATTCTAATTCAATTTGGACTGATAATAATGTAATTTCTTTAAGCTTTTACTTCTGATGGTCAATATGCATTGCGTAGAAAATATCCTCCAAAACCATAATTTCACAATATCGATAACCTTTATTTCTTATACAATTTTGTGTGAGGGTCTGTTCCATCGGATGACACTATAAGTACTGACAATATTTTACGCTCGAGTGATTATTTGTTTTGAAAACTCGCAAAAAATGGTTTACGCAGAAATGCCTCAGTCTTGAATTTTATCAAAGAACCTATCAGACAGTAACTACATGTTCTCTGTTAAGTATCAATAAATGATATTTAAAAAAAAAGTTTTAATAAATGATTTGAACAATAATTTAATCCTTAATCCTATACCAAGCTGCACACTCCAACCCCCCCCCCCCCCCCACCACGCACACACTCAAACGCCCCACAAAAGCATTGCAGATGATGTCTTTCAGCACATAATTCCATTGTTGACTGGAGCATTCGAAAGGATGCAAATTGCAATTCATTACAAGAAGATGGACCTAAAATGTACCATTTTCAAGAAGGGAGAGGGAGAAAAAAAAATGTGATTTTGAACATTTAATTTGGTTCCTTCCTTTGCCCCATCTCTTCCAACTAGTTGAAGATGCGTTAATGTTTGGAGCATGTCGAAAGGATGCACTGTACTGCATGGTGATATCTTCACGTGTACCTTTTCTTAATTGAAGACATGTTAAAACATTATTTTTATCAATAAATTTGCTTCTGTTTTACATTATTATTCATCATATAAGACGTTTTTTATGGGGTCTTATAACTTTTAAGAGTAATAAGACATTTGAAGAAGAAAATATGTAAACGTTAGGGTTCTCTTCCCGTTATTGCATTCTTATTACAATCTTTGCAACACCCTTCAGGCAAAAATGGGAATTGATGCAAATGATTTGTGCAGGAATGAAACCACCTGCAATGCAATGGTGATAGCGGTTGTGGGGGGGGGGGGCATCGGACGAAGGTGGTGTAGCTTATTTTTGAAGGCACAGGAAATAAACAATCTGTATATCTATACTATGGTGCTTGTAAAAGAACGGAGCTGCCCAGGTATCTTTAAACCCTGTCTGGGGAGCATCTCCCCCCCCCCCCCCCTTTTATCAATTTCTGGTTACATAAATGTGGGTACGGTGTGTACTGCTAGGAATTGGGTTAAGGATTGAATGACTGCTCACATAAATTTCCGATTAACAGAACACATGAAGTTAGTGCCTGATATTCACTTTGATCAAATTCAAGACAGAGGCAGTTTTGCGCAAACCAACTTTTTGCGAGTTTTACAAAAGTAGCCAGGACTCACTCGAGTGTAAAATAATTATTGTCAATACTCATAATGTCATCCGATGAAACAGACCCTCACCCATAATCGTTTAAAAAGAAAATCATATCAATACTGTGAAATTATGATTTTGGAGGGTATTATCCAAATGTGTACTTTTTCGTATACGCACTGTACAGTAATTTGACTCAGTAATTAATGAATATGTATAATGATCAGAATCTGAGTGTTAATGCTGTTAACCTATTAGAGGTTTCACATCAGTGAACAAGGTAATAATGATAACAATTAGCTTGTTATAGGGTACTGTCTACAACAATAAAAAACACAATCAAAGAAACAAAAAGACGTCTTTCCTGAATTACGGTTTATTTAGTTTTAAAAAATCGTTTATCTTACCTGACAAAATGCTGGATATCTCTAAGGGTGGGTTAAGAGCTCCTTTTTTCAGGCCAGAATGGATCAAAATGTGTGCGGAGCTTTCTTCTTCTTTAGTTTTTTCTTCTCCTTCTCATTCTTCTACTTCTTCCATTCGTAACGGACGTACTTTCTGAGAGCTCTTAAGTAAGTTGGATTTTTACTTAAATATTGACCTTTTATGGTTCATGTACCTTATATTGTTGTTACTTATATATTTATTGATACGTTCATACCATTTCCACCAAGTTTTTTTGTATCTCTTATCGTATTTTAAGCTTTAGTTTGAATCTCAAATTATCTGTGTTTGTTGCCTGTAACATGGCCGGTGTGGCCGATCAGGCCTCCCGGGACCTGCCGGGGACCAGCTCGGCTGACGGGTCTAGGACGGCTACCGAGCCTTCTAAGCCGGTAAGCAGAAACAATGGAATTTCGTTCAGTGCAGCAGCCGACATCTCAATTCATGAATATGTAAAAGCTTTTTCACTGACTACACTTGCTAGTCGCATTCTGTCGGCTTCACGTATTAGTAATCAGCGCATTACTATTTATCTCCGTTCAAAAGAAGACGTTGTAAGTGCTGTTAACAATGGACTGACACTTCGTAATTCTTTCATTCAGGTATCACCTCTTTTCTTGCCGAGCACTCGGCTTGTTCTCTGGAATGTATATCCTGAAATTACAAATCAAGTTTCTGCAAAATAGTCTCCCAAATTCGTCCAATTCCTTTAGGTTTCAAGGACAGAGACTTTGCACATATCTTATCTTTTCGCAGACAAGTTCAGGTTTTGTTAAACCCTAATGTTACTCCACCCAAGCACATTAATTTTTCTCACGAGGGCGCCAATTATCGCGTTTTCCTATCCACAGAGTCAGTACACTGCTTTCAGTGTGGGGAAGTGGGACATATCAGCCGGCAATGCAAAAAGGCTTTACCAAAGGAAACGCTTGATCGCCATGATCAACACGAAACTCGTGACCAAGCCTCCCCAAAAGGCAAATCCGACCCCAAACATCCCCCTAAAAGATCAAAACCAACCCAATCTGAACTCCAAGATAGCTCCGCGCAAGAAGGCCGGTCGGGAGGTGCAAAGCCGACACCCCAACGTCGGCTCATGCCCTTCGCCCTTGCCCGTTCAAAAACGCTCGAATGCACCCCCCCCCCCCCCCCCCCCCTCTGCCAATGTAGGTCACTGGTATTAATAGCCACACAAACCAGTCACCTTGGGGCTCACCACCTCATCCTACGAGACAATTTTCTGACGTTGAAAAGAAAAAAAAACGTCTGTCTCATCTCCTAAACAGACACTTACTCCCCTCTTTCTCCCCTTCTTTCTCCCACCCCTCCACGGAAGTTACAGAAAAGAGTCTCTACTCCTGTCAACTCGAGTCCGTTTTCTCCATTAAAGGGTCACTAAAATAAAAAAAAATAATTGCCCATTTTCACTGTAGATACGGCTGAGACCGATGTGCTGGTGTGGGAGGACACTGATGATGAATCAGCCGACTGGCTTTCGTCCTTTCCATCAAGTAAGGGTCCCCTCTCTGACAAAGAGATCATTAAATTCCTTAAAACAGTTAAAGCTTCAAAGAAACCCATATTGATTGCAAAGAAGTTTACCCATAACTTGTCCGTCAATTACGACCTTTGCGAAACAGTCCACTGTTTAAGAAAAGCACTCTACAAAGAATACAAAAATTAATCCGAAAACTGGAAGATTGTAATTATTCACTTTCGTCATGGATAATGTTATTTTAGTGCATTTTTTTTACTCTACTCATTATGACACTATCATTTCTTACACTCAACACAGAAGGTTGCTCATCTGCAATGAAAAATGCCTCCATATTTGAAGAGCTTACTTGCAAAAGGCCCTAAATCCATTTTTTATCATATGGTACTTTTTTATATGCCTTAATAGACATTCACCATGTGCATCAAACTGGCTATATTTCAACTTCTAAAAGTTTCAGGAAGTTTGTTAAAAAATGAGATGAAAATTATGTTTTCTTTCAAAAGGCCCTAAATCCGAAACACTTTTCTTGCAAAAAGCCCTATATCCATTCATCTATCCTGCATCCTGATTGGCTAAGAGAATAGGTTTTTGGCATGAATGACCAATCACGCGCCTCCACACAACCATCTATCCAGAGACTCTGTGTGAGAATCTTTCCAGCTTTTTGACATTTTTTTATGGGAATTAAATACACAAAATTCCTTAGTTTGTCAAGATCTTGAAAATTACTACAACAATCGAGCTTGCAGATATAACCAACAATCCCAGAAACAGAAAAATGAAATGAAATGAAATTTTATTGGATGTACATGAGTAGGTGATAAGAGGATGGTGTGATATTGAAAAAGGTTCAGCAGGTATTGTTAACTCTAATGACATGAATAATACAGCCATGACAAAGATGATGGTGATGATGCTATTGTTAGTGATGGTGATGTTGATGATGACAGTGATAAATGTGATGATGGTAGAAATGGTGATAGAGATAATGATAATAGTGGTGGCAATGATAATGGCGATAAAGGTATTTACGATCTCCATAATGACGATGATGATGGTGATGGTTATGGTGATGATAATGGCAATGATGATAACAACAATGATGTTGGTTATGATGATGTTAATGCTGATTTCATTCATGTGTATGATGGTGTGATGATGAATGTTCTGATGATGGTAATGGTGTGATGACGATTGCAATTATACGGGTTATAATGATGGTATTGGTTACGTGATGTGATGTTGATTATGATGATGCATTCTGCTCTGGATACAGTATATATTGCTTTTATTTTGAGTAAATCTGCTTTATTAAGGGCAGATAATGATTGGCTACTGTCAGTAGACAATTATATAATATTGACTGTCTTGAGGGGGATATCAGAATATATTGCCCGCAACAGAATCATATTGCCTCGAGTCGAAGACGAGGGCAATATGGTTCTTTTAAGGGCAATATTTTCGATATCCTCCGAAAGTATAGAGCCAGTCAATATTATTATTATTACCTAGACTCTTTAATCATCTATATGCCTATTTTGTAGCAATTACAACACGTCTGTTTGCCTGTCAGTCCTTCTGATTTCAGGTTATTTATACAGATATGTAATCTGGGCCAAGCAATTGTGACATAAATTGTTTTCGCGCGTATCCATTGTTTAAACCTTTGTACACTTTAACGCGTACACAACACTGCGCGTATGCACTTTGATTAAAAGCGCGCTGACAAGAAAGGGTGGAATACGGCAAAAAAGTTGCCCTCTTTTTTAGTACATTGGTCTATGGGGAAAACCCGGAAGAGGGCAATATGGCAAATATTGCCCGCTCCGGTGACGGATTCGGAGTTGCGTGTAAAATACGGCTTTTTATTTTGCAGCTAAAAATGCCCTGTATAGGTAATAATACAAATTATCTTTGGAATCGACTTAAAAATGTTGCTATATCAGGCAAGGTTTATGCGAGCAAAGCAAATATTTTATGCAGTTATCTAGAGCAAGTCTGCTTTATTTTTAAGGTCAGATGATGATTTTCGATAAGTCACCCCAATTATCTTTCGAAGTTTAAATTTTGATTGATTTTATAATGTTGCTATATCAGGCAAGGTTTATTATAACCCATTGAACATAGGCAGGTGGAGCAGCACAAGAGGTTAGGTGAACAAGGGCGGTGGATTTTTGGTTCATTAGAAAGATTTTTAATGTGTAAATGACTATTATCATTCAAGACTTTTCTTGCAAAAGGCCCTCAATCCCACTTTTCTTGCAAAAGGCCCTAAATCCAAAAAAATAATAAATATAAAAAATCATATAAAATATTTGACGGCCGCAGGATTTTTCAAACTGTGATTATTGTTACTTGTGGTGATGTCTCTTAAACATACATGAAGATCTTCTTGAATGAAATCATAGAACTGTGTGAAACAAAAAATCTCAATTTACTAAGAAGTAGGTAAAGTGGATTTAGGGCCTTTTGCAAGAAAACTCTTCATTTACTTACGTTGAGAATATGTGACCCGACGCCTCAAAACCTACAATAAGTCACCAAAATTATTTTTTTAGTTTTATACATTTTCTGAAAGTAGAGATTCTCAGCTTTCCAATGGTATATCACTTGCCTAGTTTACTCAATGATAACACCTTTAGATATCACATTTAGAATCGGTATGTAACAAGCAATCAAATAACTCCTATTCAGAGAAAATGGCCATTTAAGTTCGGAACAAAAGAGTGCTAAACCTTCGTTCTCTGTGTGCGCCCAAGTAAAATTGGGTATTCAAATGGCCATAGCAACCAGTATGAAAGGATTATCAGATTAGGTTGAATTTAGGCATGCTGCTCCAGTAGGACCTATTCATTACTCACTCTAAAAATCAATTTAATACCTTTGGAGGTAAAGTAGTAATTTGGCATTGAATGAAAGTATTACAAAAGCTCTCCAAACATTCATTAGCTCGACATTTGAAAAAAAAGGAGTGATTTTAAAATGCCCCCAAAACATATTTCTAAGTCGAATTACGACTCACAAACTTGAGACATGATAGAATGATAATGAAACTACCCATTTCTATCAAAAACAGAAAATCGACTGATCCAAGCAAATTTACTATTTTGGGCTGTTTGCTACGTTGTGGTCCGTGCGACTTATTGTAGGTTTTGAGGCGGCGGGTCACATATTGCTTTTATGCCTGATATTATCTTCCTTCAAGAAACAAATGATTTATCAAATAGTTCCTCTTGTTGGAATGTTTGGTCTTCTTATAATGCTTTTTGTTCTCCAAGTCATGCTCGCGGTTCTGGAGTAACCACTTTAGTTAAAAATAATAAAATGTGCATCATAGATAATTCTGTCATTATTGATGGTCATGTTTTGTACGTTAAGATTGATTGTAATAGTGTCATATACCATTTATACAATATTTAAATCCCACAAGATGATAATTTTGCTATTACAGTAATAAATTCAATTTCTTCTCATTTAGCTTCACGCACAGAAGGCATTATATTAATTGGAGGTGATCCCTAAATCCCTCTCTTGATCGTTTTCACATGTCTGCTGAACATAGAGTAAGAGTCTCTAATGCGCTCAAGCATGCCATTCCTCAAGCTCAGGTGTGTGATGTCTGGCGCTGAATGTACCCTTTTGAAAAACAGTTTTCTTGGCAAAGGAAGAACCCTCATAGCACTTACCAAGTTTCGAATGCTAGACTTGATCGCTTCTATTTACCCATTAATATAATACCTTCCATTGTTTCCTGTTCAATTATACCTTGCTCCCTTTCTGATCACTCTGCCATTCTCTTGAAATTGAAATTAAACTCCCTTCATCAAAACAAAGAGGAAGCGCCTATTGGCATTCAATAACTCCCTATTAGAAGATGAAAACTTTATAAGTATTATCACATATTTTGGGTATGATTGGCATATCATATTAGATCCCTCAGTCAAATGTATGGCTCAAAAATAGCTCATGAGAGAAGAGAATGTCTTTTGAATATTAACAAAATTATCAATGAACTGTATTCTGCTCCAGACCTCACACATGACATTCAACAAACACTTGCTGAACAAAGAGATGAACTCAATATTCTTATAAAAAAAATCAAGCCAAAGGAGCCTTAATCAGATCGCGATTCAATATGTCAATGAAAGTGATACAAGTTCTAGCTTCTTTTATAATCTTGAGAAATCAAACTCCACATCCAAAATTTTGTCTAGACTACGATTACCCTCGGGTACTATTACAGAAGATCAAAGTGATATTAAGAAGCACGTTCGAGAATTTTATAAAATTCTCTATGATCAATATAATTCTGCAAGATCTTAATAAACTTGACCCAGAAGTTTCGAAAAATCTCGATGCAGATTTAACAATTCAGGAGATTACTACTGCTGTTAAAGAGCTCGGTTCTAACAAATCGCCTGGTTTAGATGGCTTATCAACCGAATTTTACCAAACTTTTTGGCCCCTCTTGAAACATGATTTTCTATCTGTTATAAAATTTGCCATTACTTTTGGAACTCTTCCACGATCTTTTTCCAGAGCTGTTATTACTCTCATTCCAAAGAAAGGAGACCTGTCAGACATTGCCAATTGGCGATCAGTCTCCCTTCTTAATAATGCTTACAAAATCTTTGCAAAAGTACTTGCTAATCGATTAAAACTTTGTGTAGATGATTTAATCCATGAAGACCAAACATATTGTCTACCAGGTCGAATAATTTATGATAATGTAATTTTGATTCGAGATGTAATTAGTTTTGGTAATAACAATAATTTACCTCTTGTTGTTGTTAGTCTTGATCAGAAGAAGGCGTTTGATAATGTTAGCCACAATTATTTATTCAGTACTATGAAAGCCATGGGCTTTGGTGATTTATTCTTATCTTGTATCAAATTATTGTATATAAATGCTGAAAGCCTTGTCAAAGTATGTGGATCTTTGACTGCACCTTGTTCTTTTAAAAAAGGTATTCGCCAAGGTTGCCCTCTATCGGGTCTCCTTTATTCTATAGCTATTGAACCCTTCCTCAATTGTTTAAAGACGAAATTTTCAAACCTTTGGCGTTACCCTACCGAATACAAAGTTTGTTCTGTTTCAGCTTATGCTGACGATATTTCTATATTTGTCACCAATGATTCAGGGTTCAATATTATTCAAACTGTGTATAACTTATTTAGTAGTGCTTCTAATGCCTGTCTTAATTATAATAAATCTAAAGGTTTGTGGGTCGGATCTTGGTCCAGACGAAGTGATAAACCACTAAATTTGCAATGGAACAATGAAGGGCTCGTTCTTTTGGGAGTTCACATTGGTATAAGTAACACTTTTATGAATCAAAATTGGATAAAATGTAAAGATAAATTGAGCACAACTCTTTCGCGATGCATGTCTCTTGCGAACATACTTTCTTTTAAAGGCAAAATACTAGTTGCTAATCAGTTAGCTGCTTCCAAAGTTGTTCATTGTCTTGCAACTCTCTCTCCGCCTAAACATATTTTAAATGAACTCCAAAATCTACTAGTCAATTTCGTCTGGTCCAACAAAAGACCCCTCCTTAAAAAACAAATTCTGTGTCAAGAAATTGAAAAAGGTGGACTTGGTCTGGTGTGCCTCCAAGCACGAGTTTTGTCATTTCGTTTTAGATTTCTCCAACGTTTCCTCAATCTCTGTACACACCCTGCATATGTGTTCTGTTCTTACAATTTAAAAAATTATATGAAACTGGGATTTGATTTTCAGTTGTTTCTCATTAATCTTCTCCCAAACTGCTTTACTAGTTTATCATGTTTTTACTCTGAAATACTGAGTGCTCGGTTATCCTCCGGAGCTCACATAGAAAGTACGTATTTTACGCTCAACCATGTGTTAAACATTCCGTTAAGCTATCCTCCTTTGGTGTCACATAAGTTAGAGGGCGCTGCGGCTTTCCCTGCTAGACTTTTCGCTCGTGGAACCAAACTTATCAAACACCTTGTCAACCTCAACAATGGTATTTGGCTTCCAGCTGAAGACTTCGTCCACTCTTCTTCTCTTCTTCAACGCTCATCTCTCCGCCTCATCGAACTTGATCTCTCTCGCTTTCACAAATCACTCTCCAGCATCTTCCCCATGTTTTTCTTTGCAGACGGACTCCGACATTCTAGCCTAAACCTTGCTGCTAACATCATTTCTCCGTTTTCTGTCATGAACAATGACAATATGACCATGCTTATTGCGTCATCCAAGTTATCTTCAATCGTTCTATCAACTGTTTGTCTTCATCACTTACTACTCCTTGGCATGACAACGGTACACTTAAACCTTCAACCTCTGTAAACTGGACTGCGGTCTACCATCTATCTTCACTCAAAAAAGATGGAGACATACAGTACAAACTGTTTCATAACGTAATACCTTCACTTCCAGTTCTTCATCACCTGAATCCCAACATCGCGCCTAACTGTGGAAGTTGTGGCAAAAGAGGAACAATACTTCACGTCTTCTTCAGGTGTCCGTCAATCCAGCCATCTCTGAATCTTCTTCATCGACTCCTATCCCGTCTCCTTCCCACAGTTACCTTTGACTTTGCTTTATATTGGACTTTGGTTCCCCATGTGCGAAGTTGCTGCAGAGATGCTGTGCGCCTCTCTAACTATCTCATTATTAGTCTGAAAAGCACTTTATTGGTTATACCGCACTTCTCGGTTTGTCGATCCTACGCCCATTTGGACACTTCGAATAAAAAATAAAGTTGTCCTTGACTATGAATTTTACAAACTTCAAAATAATTTGCGCGCTTTCAAAAAGCGGTAGTCAATAAACGATACACTTTTTGTTATGAATGATAACAGTGTGTCACTCACATGGTTGATATAACTTTCCTTTATTGTCTTGACTATAATTAGCATGTTATGGATTGTTTACTTCATGTAAAGTCATTTTAATGTGTTTGCGTTCTTGTTTATGAATACCGTTTTGAAGTTCATATGAAGTTCATATTTATTGTTCCTTCAAATTAATTTCTTTCTTTTGAAGTGCATATTGGATTTGGTCGTCTTTGGAATTGTAGTCTAGCTTTATCGTATTTGTATTTTCACAGTCTTTATCCTTTGTCTGTTTTCTTCATGTTTATATTGTTCATTTTTATGTATAGTTTTTATAAAGCCTGTAAATAAAGTTCTATTTTGAAATGTCAAAAAAGTCTTCTTCTTCTTCTTCTTCACAACACAGTTTCAAAACTCACTCAGTCCACGGTGCGAAGCCAAAGGTAGAGCACAAAGCCAGAGCACTCAAGAAAAGAGCTGTAAACAGGGTAAAGTGTAACTGCATTTCAAATGTGTTTCATTATCGTGTTTCTGGCTAGCCTTTGGACAAAGCCTCGCGCGCTGCTTGTCTGCCGAGCAGGGTCTGAAAATAGACTGCGTTTACAGCAGTGATCGCTGGACCGAGCCGCGTCAACGGCGAGGCCTTTGCTAACTTGCGGAGCTCATCATATATTTACATATGCATGAGGGTCTTACATATACATCAGCTATGGCCAATCGTAATTGTTTTAACCGCGGTGTTTTACATGGATTCGTTTATCAAATTATGGGGGAATCGGTATTCAAATGTACTAAATAATTAATAATTTATAATTCAATTTTCAATAAAACATGGACTAGAGTATTTATTATTTTGCTACTTAATTAGATCTATCGCAAATTTTGCTCCCACGTTTTTTTCATTTTAACCTACGCATATTGGTTCGCGCGATCAACTGGTCGTGATTGTTATTGCACAACGCGTGAACTTTCATCAAGTCCACTCGTACTGATTAGGCAAAAACGAATGAGCAAAGACAGTCGTCGTCAATCAGAACAAAAAGAAGTAAATTGCTGAAGGAATCTGATGTTAGTGATTCTCGGAGAAAGATGCTTGGCTTCAGCCAGCCAAATGTGCATGCACTTGTCCTGTTCACAACAATTACGATTAAATTATTACATACCTGATCCTTCATTAAAGAATGAGAGGTGAAATGGTAACTTCAATGGACAGTGCAGTGCGAGTAGTCCCTCCCGCCGAACTCTGGGCAGTTTCTGTAGGAGCTAGACGCCGACGCGAGGGGGATGGTGTGATCGCAGCGACTGTGGCCGTGCGCACGAAGAAGTCCTTGCACAGTGGAATGGCTTGAAAATTGCAGATTTGCAATAACCGGTTGGAAGATTAACAAATACATCTTCCCCTTTCAGTGCTGATCTTATAGCTTTTGATTGTAACTCCTTAAAAGATGAAATTTCAACCTTTCAGCTGCATATTCAAGGCTCTTTGATAGGAGATCTTCTTCGCCGCTCGCCATGTTCGTCGGGGAGAGATATGATCGCTCAAAACTTTATTTATGAATATGTATGTTAATAATGAATATTCATAAAATTCTCTCGAATTATCTACTCTGATTGGTGCATTGGATTGGAAGGGGTGTTTGGCCGGTTTTCTGGGTAAGCTACTTAGCATCTAATTATGTACGGATTTGGTAGGGGAAATATAATACAAAACAAAAGAAATAAACTGCAACAACCACTCAGGTTAGTAAAGGCCTCGGTGCTGACGCACCTCGGGCCACGGATCACAGTTGTCGCGCGAATAGTCTATGTATTCAGGCGCGTTTAGGGAAATAACAACACCGAGTGCCTTGGCTAAAGGCTAGTTTCTGGCAATTCTGGTATCGGAAATGAACTATAAACGTATCCTCAATTTAAAACTATCCCACTAGTTGAGCTCTCCGAATCAGAGCTAACGACAGTTGTTTTAAATGTACAAATATCAATAATACCTATAAACCAAGCATAATTATAATAACCACTGTACAGTTTACTTCAAATTCCACTTGCAAGCTTTACCTCTACCCAGCCTGAATACTGATCAGGTCCGTATTTAACCCTTAATCTGCCCCCATGTACCAACCCCAGTGCCACAGTGCTAATCCATATCGTCCTAGCCACTAATCCCCCTGTGCCAGGTTTAGTTCTGGGGTGCTTAAGCGTGAACAAACAATGCGACTAAACATGTACGTGGCACCCCTAGGGAGGCTACTTTACAAGGTCGTGGCACATGAGCACAGCATAGTGCACATGTACGCGTCACTGCTACGCAGATCAGTACACATGGTTGTGGCATCGTATGGGTAAAGCTGTAAACCCGTATCATCAGGTTGTTGTGAGAAAGGGGAAGAAACAAGAAAAACAATCACTTATATTACTTAACTATGTGTACTCCGGCCTGAAATTAATATGAATTAAATAAATAGAGTAAAAATAAACAGAAAAATCACTGAAAATTTCATCGAAATCGGATGAAAAATAACGAAGTTATGGAATTTTGAAGTTTTGCTTTATTTTGGTAAAACAATTATATGCACATCATCATGAATATGCAGTGGGTGAGCTGATGTCAAATCCCCACTTTTTCTTTTGTATTTTTTTATATGACATTGAAATTATTCAAATTTTCTGCTCCAAGCCTATAACTAAAAGGACTGACTCCTTATTTAATGTGTAAGTTCATCATTATTTTGTTACATGGGAGATATTTTTATAGGCATGTATGAAAAAAATGAAATAATGAAGATTTCATATATTATAGTTAAAAAAGGAAAGTGGGACTTGACATCATCAGCTCACTCATTACATATTCATGATGACATGCATAGAACTGTTTCCCAAAATAATGCAAAACTTTAAAATTTAATAACTTCGTAATTTTTTTATCGGATTTCGATGAAATTTTCAGTGTTTTGCTTGTTTCATTTTACTCTATTCATTCAATTAATATTATTTTCAGGCTGGACTACCCCTTTTAACATAATTCAATATTTCATAATTGCCAGTTCTCCGTGGTGCGGATAATCAACACAGATTTCCCTGCCCCACACAAAGAAACTATAAATATTAACCAAATTGGAACAGACCTAGAGATATTAGAATATTACAATATCTCACGCTTGGATGAGTATTGGCTACTTTTGTAAAACTCAAAGTGCGTACCAGGCAGTAGCTGCCAGTTCTCTGTTAACCATTAATAACTGATTTGAAAAAATAATTAAGCCTAGCAGTGCGCACCCACCTTGATGTATCCAAGACCGGGATTAAAGGTATCTGGACAGCTCCGATCTTGTACAGGCATACTGCGCATAGCAAGTAACACTTTTGTTTACTGGGCCTTCAAGAAGTGACTAAACCAGCTTCACCCATTCCTGGATACGTCACTGGCCACACACCCACAACCACCACCACTAATGCAGGTGGTGTCAATATCCATTTTTTGCCTGAAGGGTGTTGGAAAAATGGAATGCAATAACGGGAGGAGAACCCTAACCAGTGGCGGATCCAGGGGGGGGGGGGGGGGTGGCACAGCCGGCCGGTGCCCCCCCCCCCCCCCCTTTTGGAAGAGAAATATGAATTTTGACCATAGACGATCCGCCATTTTCTCGATTGTGCCCCCCCCCCTTTTAGACTAAGACCCTTTTTTTCTTTTTTTTTGCCTTGTCAGGGAATTATGGAGGGAAACTGGGCCCCCATAACCGCTTACTGAGCGATTTTTGAAGGTTTTTTTTTTTTTTTTGTGACTACGTATAGGAGTAGATATTTCTGCCTAGGACATCTCCGACCCTCCCTCAATTCAGGACCAGTTACCTGCTTCAAAACTCTCTGAACTTTCTATTATAAGTCTCAATGTTAATGGTCTTCGTAGTAAATTAAATGATGGCATTTTGGATGTATTCCTTAGCAGTAATGATATTATTTGTTTAACTGAAACTAAGACAGATTGTGTTGATCTGTTACAGACAAACCTTAATAATTATAAATACTATACTAAGCTTAAATCTTCTACACAGTGTTCTGGGTCATATGGTGGCTCTCACGGTATGTGCATATTAATGAAAAATGAAATATTTGATTCTTCACAGAGAATTATTAGTACTAATTCAGACTCCATTATCTTGGTTAAGGTTACGTCTAGTAAACTTGGTTTTGATTTCATTTTGGCTTGTGTTTATATTCCATGTGAAGGTTCGGTTCATCACTCTAGTCAAATTTTTGATAACCTTATTCAGGATATTATTGATATTCGTAGTAGATTTGACCTTCCATTTTGTGTTGTTGGTGATTTTAATGCCAGAACAGGATTGTTGGATGATTTTTTAGCTGATGATAAATATTTGACAGGTATCCACGGTCCTCTTTCTTCTGATGATATCAATGATATTCGTACTATCTTGAATAATAATGGTCATCAGACAATGAGGTGTAATATGGATAGTCATGTGAATAATAATGGAAAGCAGCTTATTGATGTATGTCAAAGTTTTGATTTCAAAATTGTTAATGGTAGATTTGGAAATGATAAGAGTATTGGTCAATTTACCTGTAACAATAAAAATGGTGGTTGTAGCTCTGTTGATTACGCACTGTTGTCCTATACCCTCTTTGATAATATTTGTGATTTTCAAGTGGATACGTTCGATAGATGTCTTTCTGATGTACACTGTCCCCTTACCTTAACTTTTCGAAGTACATTGCAGTTTTCACAGCCTAATTTATTAGATTCTAATGTTTCTTGTAAAGATGATTTTAACTTTACTGATAATGTTAAAAATAAACCATGTTATTTGTCTTTTCGGTGGTCTCATGATAAAGCTGGTGAATATATGCAAATTGTTGGTCGATCATTATTCGATCTATCTCGAAAGCTTGAAAGCCTTCAATCTGATGTTTGTACTAACGGTGTTGATTCATTCTGCTCTAAATTAAGTGATGTTTTTGTTAAGGCAGCACAGAATATTGGTGTTTGTAACTGGAAAAATCCTCAAGTTAGTAAAAAAACTGAATATGAAATGGTTAAACCATGGTTTGATGATGATTGCCGAAAAGCTCGAATAAAATATTTTAGTGTTAAAAATAGATTAAAGAATAGGTCAACGAATCATGTAAATGTGTCCGCCTCTGTTGAAAGTGAGTTAAATAATGCTTTTAAAAGTTATAAAAGATTGTTGAGATTTAAGAAGAGACGGTACATCAAACAGTTAAATGATTCTTTGAGGTTTTTAAGGAAAAATAACCCCTCTGAATATTGGACTCTTCTAAAAAGGGGTGAGAAAAAAGCTTCTTTTACTAATAAAGTCCCATTGAGTGTCTTTGTTGAGCATTTTAGAAATCTTGGTAACATAGACAATGTCTCAGACGTTGGGAGTAGTATACCAGAAGTTGAAAATTCTGAAATACATTCGTCGTTGGCAAGTTTTAACAAGCGTTTAAAAAATGGCAAGGCTTGTGGTATACACTTGATGAGAAATGCATTTTTGAAAAATTGCCCAATTAGTATTTTACATTTAATAGTTACCTTTTTAATGTTGTGCTACAATTTTTAAAAATAAAGGCGAGGACACAAACCCAGATAATTATATGGGTATTACACTTCTTAGCTGTTTAGGGAAGCTGTTCACTTCAATTTTAAACTATAGAATATCAATTTTTGGGGATTGTAATAAGATTTTAGGCGAAGAACAGGCTGGATTCAGGTCAGGCTATTCAACAACTGATCATAGTTTTGCACTGAAATGTATTATTGATATCTTTTTGCAAAGGAAAAAAAGGATGTATTGTGCATTTATTGATTATAAAAAGGCCTTTGATTTGATTGACAGATCATCTTTATGGTTGAAAATTTTGGCTTCCGGAGTTAAGGGCATAGTTTTTGTAGTAATAAATAATATCTATAAACATGCCAAATCATATGTTTACTTAAATGGTCAGTTATCAGAATGTTTTATGTGTAATGTAGGTGTTAGACAAGGTGAAAACCTGTCTCCGCTGTTGTTTGCTATGTTTCTGAATGATTTTGAAAGTCATATCAGTAAATTTTATATGGGCCTTTCTTTGATGGATGATGTTTACAGTGATAGTTTGTCAGATGAAGATATTCAACTTTTTTTCAAGCTTTATTGTTTGTTATATGCTGATGATACTCTTATTTTTGCTGAAAATCCGAATGAGCTTCAGAAAGCATTAATCGCTGTGGAGGAGTACTGCAAGAAATGGTATCTTCAAGTAAATACGAGTAAGACGAAAATTGTTATTTTTTCAAGAGGAAAGGTGAGGAAAGTACCTAGATTTATGTTTAATGGTGATGATCTTGAAGTAGTAGACGACTTTAATTATTTAGGAGTTAAATTTAATTATAATGGCAGTTTTAAGAAGGCAATAGCCAAACAGGTGACTCAAGGTAGGAAAGCTTTGTTCAGTATGTTGGTAAAAGCTAAACGATTGCAGTTATCTCTTGATACTCAATGTGAATTGTTTGATCGTATGGTGCTACCTATTTTGTTATATGGTAGTGAAGTCCGGGGCTTTGAGAATTTAAATCAAATAGAAGTTTTTCATAGGAAATTTTTAAGAACGATCTTACAAGTAAATAAGTGTACACCCGATACTATGGTATATGGTGAAACTGGTCGTTGTGTAATAATTAATTATGTTAAATGTAGAATGATTGGTTTTTGGTTAAGAATAGTCAAGGGAGAACAGTCAAAATATACTTTTTTATTATACAGACTAATAAAAAGATTACATGAAAATGAGGAGATAGATTTTGTATCACCCTGGCTTACATGTATTGAAAACATATTGAATAATGCAGGATTCACCAATGTGTGGCTTTCTCAGGGCAATGGATTTAATACCGATTGGATTTTAGGTGCATTACGTTTGAGACTAGCTGATATGTTTAAACAGGAATGGCGAGCAGCAACCTGGTCGAATCGGGTGTGCCTTAATTATAGGATTTTTAAACTTGAGCTAGAGTTTGAAAAATATTTGTGTCTCTTGAATAGCGCAGATGCAACACTATTATGTAAGTTTAGATGTCGAACACATAAATTACCAGTAAATAACAGTCGTTTCAACTCTGATTTGTTAAATGAAAGTCTATGCACACTCTGTACATCATTAGATATTGGTGATGAATATCATTATTTGCTTGTTTGCCCATTTTTTATTAATGAAAGAAAACTGTACTTGTCTGATTTTAATATACATAGGCCAAATACAACAGTAATGGCGGAAATTATTCTTACAAAAAATGCTTGCCATCTTAAAAAGCTTGTTAAATTTGTTAAAATTATTATGCAGCAATTTACATGTAAATCAAAAGAGGATGGAGTTGTTGATGTTGTACGTGACAATCAAAGTCAGGTAGTTACACGTAGTGGTAGAATAGTTAAAAACCCTATACGTCTAGTACTTTAGTTGTATTTACACTGTATATATATATATATATATATATATATTTATTGTTGTTTTTGTTGTTTTTTATGTTTCGTTGAGAAATGTTGTTTAATATGTAAACTATATACCCATGTACAAGTATTCAATATACCATTTATATTATTGTAAATAATGTTGTGCTCTCATACCCCGAGAGGGGGTCGATAGAGTGAATAAAATCTTATCTTATCTTATCTTATCTTAGTAAGTATTAACTGACTTTTCACATAAATTATTGATAGTTGACAGAGAACATGTAGTTACTGCATGATACACATTTTGATCAAATTCAAGACGTACGCATTTTTGCGAGTTTTACAAAAGTAGCCAGTATTCACTCAAGCGTAAAGTATTGTCAATATCATAGTGTCATCGGATGAAACAGACCGTCACCCATAATTTTATACGGAAAAAAATCATAAAATTTGATAATTATTGTAAAATTAGGAGTTGGAGAATATTTTCAAAGTAGGTATTTTTTTTTTTTTTTTGATACGCACGGCATAGCATGTTACATTACATGTTTCGTTAAATTGGCAAGATTCAGACAGGATGTTGGCAGGTGTTTCGAATAGGTTCATACAACAGACCTAAGGGGGTCAAATACATACAAGATAATCGCCTTTTAACATTGTTTAACATGTAAATAACAATTGGTACAAAAGATTGTCTGAAACGACGCCGGTTACTCCTGCAAACGCATAGGGGAATGCCTAACCGATTATATTGAACGAAATTATGTAACGGAGTTGATGAGTCTATCATTTCTATTTAATGTAATTTCAGTAACATACGCCTTCCCTTCCATACAGAGTGCTGATTGGGGGAGAGTTCTGTCTAAATTAACCGTTGAGCATGTTCCTGATTTTTTTTTTTTTTTTTTAAGAGAGAACACAAGAAATCGAACATCAGAATACTCTTTATGTGAGAGTGGTAGAAGAGAAGTAATATCATTATTATCGACACGAAACTTTTTGAATTTTCTCAAAAATTACAACCTTTGAATAGCTTTGCCTGATATCGTGGTCTGTCTTCAAGAAATTGTGAATAATCATAGCCAGACTTGCTGTGACATTCAGTTTGAGGAGCTTTTCGATTAGTAGGTGGGTTGCAACAGTATTAAAGGCACTGGAAAAATCTATGAAGAAAGATCTAATATAAGACCTAGGAGTATCCATATGCTTATACAGACCCTGAAGAAAAAAAAAAGGACTGCATCTTCTACACTTTTGGTGCTCTGATATGCGAACTGGGACCTATCAAAAATGTTAACCTGGCTTCTCCTATGTCTGAACATTAGCCGTTCAAAACACTTCATAGGATTACATGTAAGAGCTACTGGTCGATAATGATTAAACTCACCAGGATTTGTTCACTTTTGGAACTGGAATAATAATTGAGGATTTCCAGAGACGGGGAATCTTAATGTCATTCATGATTAATTGGTAAATGCATGTGAATACATAGGAAAGCTGCTGGCTGTATACTTTCAAAACCTTATTGGAAATAATTTATCATCTAGATCAAATGATTAAATGTGACCCTCCACCACAAAACGACCAATAAGTCGGAACTTTGGGTGTTTAAATTTCAGCACAGTTTGAAAGCTCATATTCTTAGCTTTAAAATGATATATAACTTGTCTTGCTAGACTAAGCAAACCGTTATAGATTACAATTAGAATGTCAGAGTGTCAGACAGGCTAATGACCAAAATAATAGAGAAAACGGGCTCTAAAGAAGAGTGACCATTTAAGAGCGCCTAATCTGTGTCCTATTGTTTGTCGCACAAAAGGTCAAAACTCCAAAGCCTACACTGTGAAGTACTCATTGGATTGGGGTGAAACTTTCCATACCTTTGCAATCGATATATTTCTTTCTTTTTGCAGATTTTGAATATCGGACAGTGCATAGTTTTTGAGCTATGCCAGAAAAGCGATGTGAAGTACGATCCCAGCAAGCTGACTCACAAAGTTTGAATATCCATTTTGAATGAGAGTAAAAACATATTTCAGCATGTTATTTTACCCCGAAATTTTGTCAGATGGTAGATTAATAAATTAACTTTCAGAAACTACCAAAAACTTAAAATAGAAATTTCCACCCCAAACAACCCTTTTCAGCTTTTTACTCTAAAACTCCCATTGCGACTTGGTCGTTTTGTGGTGGAGGGTCACAAACTATCCAGGTCTTTGCAAAAACATTACATACTTCATGTTCATTAACAACCATGGTATGATTTGATTACTCACTCACTAAATCCTCTTCCAAGCGGCTTATCATAAACAGTCGGGTGAGTGGCGTGATTTCGCGGTAAATTAGCTGTTCAAAAAATGAGAGGAAAAAGTTATGGTTATCTCTAAACGGTCAAAAACAACAAAAGTTTATCAAAAGCTTCCACCAGCGTGCGCGCGGCATTGATCCTGGCCTAGACCAACTAAGTCTAGACAAATTAAAACTTACGGGACCTAACTGTACAAGCATTACAATCGGATGTATGAGCGCCCCGAGCCAATATTTGACAATTGTGGCAATATCGCAACGTGATGACCGATGAGTTGACAATAGATTCTGAAAATGAGGAAGTAGATACCGGTTTATCAAACAAAACCTGTTTTGTCCAAGTAAATAATTCCAGTTCAGCAACAACCCATCATTTAATTGTTAAAAAATACGTGTAAGCCATCATGCACTTATACGGCCCTGCAATAGTTCTGCCTGCACGCTGCGGCCCAAAACGGCGAAGGCTCACACACGGTCAGCACAGCTGGGCAAATCGATCTAGAATTTCCAAGGTTATTTGGAATAACCCCGGAGCCTACTGATTTTTTATTTTTTTAATGACTCTGTATTTTAGCATTGTGCAATTTCCTCCTTTTTTTTTTTTTTTTTTGTATGGACACAGGGCTCTTTTGTAAAAGCAGGCCCTGTTTTCAAATAAAATGTAATAGAATAAAATACTCCAAACAGCTTTTCCTGTGAGACTTCCTACAATAGGTCTAGTGTGGATTACCAACGAATTACCAACAAAAATGGATACTAGACCAAGTGGATTTTAGACGAAATGCCTGTAGACCAACTAGTTTTAGACTGACTGGGAATTAGACAAACTGACATTAGACGAACTGGTAGTAGACCAAGTGACAACAAATAATGTAGACGAAATGGTAATTAGAAGAAATGGTAATTAGCCCAAGTGGTCATGAGACCTTCTGGTTATTAGACCAAGTGCAAATTAGACCAAATGAAGAGTGGACAAAAAGGGTTCGCAGCTGTTAGTTCAGAAGGTGTACGAACCCAAACACGAAGGGTAAATATGATTTACTATCAGTTACCATTGAAAACGATTAAAAAAAAAATTCCTTTCGCCAGCCATCGCAAGGCATATTTCAGGCAATTCGGTTAGGTGTGAGGGGGCTTTTACAGGATTATGTTTTGGAGGTCAATTGCCGCCAGGCGAATGAGAGGGGTGGTGGAGTAGGGGCTTATATACATAAATGTTGAGCTATGTTCCACTCGATTATAATGTTGAAAACATCGAAAGTCTTTGGTTGAGGATAAACCAGAAATGTTTTGATAAAGTTGTGATAGGTATAATTTATAGAAAACCAAACACTGATGTTGGACAGTTTCAAAATAGCTTGCTTGATGTGTTAGAAGAGATTAATGTTGGAAGAACGGGCATTGTAATTATTGGTGATATATATATATCTCATACAAATAATCAAATTAAAAATAAGAATAATTTTGTGCGGAAAACTTCCCGATCCTACAAGTCATTTAATGACCAATCATTTCATGAAGATCTAGGAAAAATCAAGTGGGCTCATATATGCAGATATGAAGATGTGAACACAGCTTGCAGAGTTTTCCATGATATGTTTGTGAAAGTATGTGATAAGCATGCACCTACAATAGAATATAATGTATCCCGCAAAAAGAATGGTCCTAAGAAACCATGGATCTCATCAGCAATTCTTAAATCTATCAAGAGGAAGCACACTTTATACAGAAACTACAAATCCGCAAATTTTAGTGAAGAATATGGAAATAAGTATAAAAGGTATCGGAAAACTTTGGTAACAGTTATAAAAAATGCAAAGAGGTTGCATTATTGCAATTCTTTTAATTGTAACAAAAGTGATATGAGAAAGACCTGGGAAACCATTAATGAGTTAATTGGTAGAAAGAGTAAAAATAAAAATTTGGAAATAGAGGAGTTAATCATCAGTGAAGGTGGAATGATAGAGTTGTCTCTTCAGAAAGAGAAATAGCTGAAGAACCCAATAACTACTTTGTCTTTGTTGGGTCAAACTTGGCCGAACTAATACCAAATGAGCCTCCTAATTGTTGTTTGAAAGATTATTTGGGTGTCAGAAATGCTAAATCTTTGGCTTGGAAACCCATAAGAGAAGAAGAAATTATGAATATTGTATGTGCTCTTGATGCTGCAAAGTCTCATGGTTATGATAATTTGTCAGTAAGATTGATCAAGGACGCAGCACCATTTATTGTTTCCCCATTGACTTATATCTTTAATTTGTCATTAGCAATGGGCCGATTCCCAGATGCACTTAAGATTGCAAAAGTGACACCTTTGTATAAGAAAGAGTCAAAAGATGACCCGGGTAATTACACACCTATTTCAGTTCTGCCAATACTTGCAAAACTGTTTGAAAAGTTAGTTAATGTACGTCTAATGGACTTTCTAGAGTCTACTAAAATTTTGTACAGACATCAGCGTGGATTTCGTAAGAAATACAGTACAAAATTATGATTAATTAATTTGGTTAATACATTATTACAGTCAACTGATAAGGGTGAAATAACTCTTGGTGTATTTATAGATTTCAAGAAAGCATTTGACACTATCAATCATAACATCCTCTCAGCAAAATTAGAGTATTATGGTATAAGTGGCATTTATCAAAGGACCAAGACAGACCATTGCAATTAAAGGTGTCTCTGAAACGCTTATAGAAAGAGTACATGTAGCATCTTTTGTAGGAATTCAAATTGAAGAAACTTTGATGTGGAAAGAACAAATTCAATGTATAAATAAATGCTTTAAGCGCAAAATTGGTTTGCTTTTCAAATGAAGACACTTTGTTCCAAGGCATGTTCTCATGCTTTTATATAAATGTTTTATACAATCACACATACTTTATGGAATTGAAGTTTGGGGAAGTAGCTACAAAAGCCACCTGAATTGTATATTTTTGTCACAGAAAATGGCAATGAGAGCTATTACATTTTCCCCACTTAGAAGTTCTAGGCCATTATTCACCAGCCTGGGAATAATATGTTTTTGATCTCCAGTATCAACATTTGTGTATGATCTACACAGGGGACATTTACCACATTCTTTAACACAATATTATGAGAAGATGATTCATACTTATAGAACAGAACTAGAGGCAAAGAACATTCCATGCTTAGACTTCCGAAATGTATAACGACACATGGTACATTTTCTATTTCTTTTGTTGGAAGAAAGTTCTGGAATAGTTTGCCCCAAAATATTCAAGAGGAAAGAACAAGGCTTTCATTTCGTAAAAATCTAAGAAAACACTTGTTAATGAAGTTTAGTGATGAAGAATAATTATGTGTAGTATAATCTACTTTTGAAGGATAGTTATTTTAGACTTTGCAGTGAGCATTTGAAATGTAAGTAAAATGGAAGGGCCATTCTCGACTAGCACTTGTGCTAACTTTTGGTTCTCCCTTAAAAAAAAAAAAAAAACCCTGTCATACCATTATTATATGTATTCATGTAACATTATTACTCTTTATATTGATGATTATACTGTCATTTATGTGATGTGTTGTTGTTAATAAACTCAAACTCAAACTCAAATTTGAGCACCTTATACGTGGTGGATAAGAGCACTATAAAAATACCCAATATTATTATTATTATTATTATTATTCGTCCAAGCTTTGCGATTGTTCTGACATTACGGCGTCTGGGTTGCGTCCGGTTTCATCGAGTATAATATAGTTGATTTCAAGTAATTTGTTATGTACCTACTTGATAACCTGATCAGTGCAGGTCGAAAAGCTTCGTTATCATGTCTCATTTTCTTGCCATACTGAAATGTTGTAGTACCAAGAAATTATTTTCATGTTTCATTTTCAGTCTTTGAGCATTCAGTTTCGTTTTAAATCATTCCTTTTAAATTTTATTTCATTCAATTTAGAGAGAAATCCATTCAATTTTTAACGACGCGAAGTTGTAATTCAATTTCGGGCCAGCTGGATAGACGTTCAATTCCGTCCCAAATACCAATTTCAATTTCATTTATAGGCACACACCTTCCCACTTTGAACGTTCGAATTCAATTAACATAAACAAATTCTGTAGTTCTATGTAATTTTTACCTCACTTTTTCAGGTCATATGCAATCCTTTTAACTGTTTGTGATTATATAATTTCCTTCCTATTTTCAAACTTTCATTTTCAAAGTTTATTCCCAGAGTGTCGGCCAGCTCTAAGGAGTCTTGCTGCTTGTCAATTACTGCAGCCAAACTAATTCTGTCCGTATTCCAGCTATTCATGAGCCGCCTCCATAGTGGTATATAAATGAATTGTATGCAGGCCCCTAGGAGCCGGGGGTGCTGGGGGTGGTGCAGCACCCCCAGATTTTTTTAAGGGGTGCACAGCACCCCTAGAAGGCTGCGGATGCGAGGGTGCTGCAGGGAATGCTGTATAGCCAGCAAAGTCTTGCTTGTTTTGCTTGTCAGAGATTTTTGGAGTTAAAAGGAGACCCCAAAACGCTGAGGACCTTCTTTTATTGCTTGTGATATTCACAAAATCCTGGATCCGCCGCTGGCTGTAGCACCCCCAGTTTTCTACAGGGGACACTTGCCCTTGCACTTAAAGAAATTTCATCGTTTGCCCCGGGCGCCAGTAATAAATAAGCAACTGCATACCAAAACATTTTTTTTTAAATCTGCGCACAGCACCCCCCCCCCCCCACCCCCTCGGTAAAAAAAATCGTTCCCATGGGCCTGATCGTATGTATAAATTATGAAAGTGGAGTTATATGAGCTGTTGTTTCGATGACGGTTTGTCAGAGGAATGAGAAAGTTCAATATAAGGCAAATGTCCCGTTCCAAGGTGAATAAAGTTTGCATAATTTATTCAAGCAGATGCAGATTACAAAGAACATAAGCAGTAACGAAAAACACTGCCCAAATGGTAATATTGCTTGCCTATTCGTGAATTTCTTAACGTTCATCAGGTCAGTGCTGGTGCGAATTTGAATGCATTTTACGTGCATTTTTAATTTGAACGCGCTTTTTACACGTTTATGCCAGAAAAATCATGAAATCGCATGCTAATAAAATTAAATTTTGAATGTTGATTTCGGTGATCATTCAAATTCGCTCGAAATTGAATGATCGCATTGTTAAACGGATGCACGTTTTGACGAAATTGTGCTGGAAAACCTATTATAAGGTTGAAGAATTGTCAATCTGTCGGTCAATTTAATCTGCTGTCGCCGAAATCACTGGCCCGTCTCCGTGGCCTAGTGGTTAAGGCATTGGCGTTCTAAGCCAGCGACCCGGCTTCGATTCCCGGTGGAGACGTTTTTTCAACCTTTGCACAAATTTCGAATGAGGATAGCTCTGGGGAACTTTGATTTAAGCTACGTAATCATTATTCTCTCATTTTCATTTCTCACAATTATAATTATTTCCACGAGAGTTGCCAAAGCTGTTGAATAATTATGTTATTTCCTTACAATATAATACATACACACACACACACACCCTCACATATATAATATATCTACATGGTACATTAGCAGGGCATGCAACAATGCGGTTTATTCCGTCATAATAGCGCCCCCTTCATTAGATGGACATTTCGTACATTAAGTGGACATTTGAACAGAGAAATAAGACAAACATGTCCTGCTAATGCACCATGTAGATCAATATATATATGTATATATGTGTGTGTGGTGGTGTGTGTGTGTGTGTGTGTGTGAGGGGGTGTACCAACAGAGGTATACTTGTGTGACTAAATGGACAGTCAAACATAATAGATGCCTTTATTCAGTCAGGCTTGTGTGGCTTTTTTTGCTGCTTGTGTGGCTATTTGAACAATAGAGAGAACAAAGGGAAAGACACACAAGTATACCTGCGTGCGTTTGTTTAGCATTATGTCCGAGGACATTTTCGGACAGAGAACAAAAAAAAAATCATGACAACAATGGTCCTCGGAAGCCGGACAATAGTCCTCGAACGTCGAACAATGAATTTATGCCTTATTCCGTCGACTGTCCGAGGACGAGTAACAATAGAGGAACAATAGTTGTCCTCGGAAGTAAAGCCATGTAAACGTGTGTGAGTATGTGTGTGTGTGTCTGTGTATTGTACTGGAAGATGTATTAGGGAGACACCACGACAGAGAAACAAGACCACAACTGTCTCCCAAATAATATAATACAGGGTCTGTTAACAACTGTCTATGAGACATCCGAACGTGGTCCACAATGAATAAATTGACACTGAACGATAACAAGACAGAGGTAGTACATTTCACTTCAAAATTTCTATCAAGGTATCGTCCTGACATCAGCGTACGAGTAGGAGGGGAAGAGATAACCACTGCAACAGTTGTCCGTAACCTCGGAGCCATGTTGGATCAGCATCTAACCATGAAGGCCCACGTGAACAAGACATGCTGTTCAGTTATGGGTGCCCTTCGCAAGATAGGAAACATCCGTGACTATCTTGATCAGCGTACTATGGAAATGCTAGTGCACGTGTTTGTGACGTCCAAATTGGACTCTTGCAACGCTCTGCTGGGGAATTTACCTGATGTAGATATGAAGAAACTAAAGCGTGTGCAGAATATCGCTGCAAGAATTGTAGCAAAGGCTCGTAGACACGAAGACATCACACCTCTTCTTTCCCGTCTTCATTGGTTACCGATGCACTTTAGAATCCAGTTCAAAATTCTCCTCCTAGTATTCAAAGTCTTGCATGGTAACACTCCCTCCTATGTCTCACATCTGATTAATGTATGTCACCAGCAGAAACCTGCGTTGCACTCACTTGATCTGAACCTCCTCCAAACACCTAGAGTGAACAGCACATTTTACGGGGAACGTGCTTTCAGCACCTTAGCACCTACACTGTGGAATTCTCTTCATCCCCAACTTCGTGATGCATCCTCCGTCAATAATTTCAAGAACTCTCTAAAGACATTTTCTCTTAATGTTAGAAGTTATCTCAATGCGTCTATCATATGTATGTTTATGTTATCCGCTATTTCACTTTTATGTTGTATCATTTCCAATATTTCACTCGGATATAATGTAGGTAATGCAATGTAATGTACTGTATTGTAATCTAATGTAATTTAACTGAATGTAGTGTAAAGTAATTTAATGTCATGTATTTATACACATTACGTATATAGTTAGTTTTTATAATTTGTAAAGCGCATAGAGGTGACTGAATATATTGCGCTATATAAGCTTATTATTATTATTATTATATATATATATATATATATATATATATTATATGACCCTCCACCACAAAACGACCATAAGGGTAAACAGCTGAAAAAGGTTGTCTGGGGTGGAAATTTTTTATTATAAGTTTTTGTAGTCCGGGTTATAATTAAGCGAGGAGGCACCTGGAGAGGTAGAAATTCTCGTGTGGTTTTTCTAGACCAGTTTTTCATGCTGAACAAGAATATATGAGGTAAACAGGCTGTGTCCTGAACCTTTTCCTGTGAGGGCGCTTTTTTCAAAATGGCCGCCAAAAATTCATAAAAGGTGACTATGTAGGTTAAATAAATAACAATGGCGCATGTTTAACCACTTTTTGCATACGTTTGTTATTACAGTTATTCGCAAACAAGCTACGATTGTATTCCAGAATCTAAAAAAGCGGCATGAAGTGAGGGCGCTCTTCAAAATGGCCGCCAAAATTATAGATAAAGTATATATATTTGTTAATAAACATTTAAGAGGCCGCGAATTGGGCATATTTTGCATTTATTGTGATGAGAGTTATGCACAAAGTATCTACGTGTGTACCATCCATTTTATAAAGAATTTAAAAGGTGAGGGCGCTCCTCAAAATGGCCGCTAACATCCCCTGTAAAGGGTATGAGCCTGTGTAAGTTAACAAAAAGAAACATAAATGATCATATTTGACCCCCTTTTGCATTAGTTTTGAATAAAGTTATTTGAAAATAATCTACATGTGTGACAAAATAATGTATATGAAGGTGAAAAAGGAGGGCGCTCTTCAAAATGGCCGCAAAAATCCAATCTAAATTATGCTTTAAATAAGCATTACAAAGCATAATAAGCGTATGTACGGTGAATTAGATTTTGATAAGTTGTTTCTATATGATCATTAAAAAGATGTTTGACAGATTCCTTAGGGAGCTTTTTCACAACGGCCACTAAAATCGCAGAGCAGTGTTTCTGATGATCAAAAGAGTAAGGTTTTATACTGAATTTTCCTTACAATGTTTACTGGTGAGACGAATCACTGACAATGTTGTATCATTAATCTTCACAGTCGCTCAGATCACTGCATCCTGAAAAGTCCTCACACTCATTGTCAATGAATAGTTCCTGCACATCTTCAGGCATCATTGTCTCCATCCACTTCGGCTCCATTTCTTCCTTCCAGCCATTGTCACAAGCATCTGTGCCTTAATAATCTTTGATGCCTGCTGAACGCCATTCTCTAGCTATGAAATGCGCTCTGAGTTTATGAAGCTGCAGTGTTTGACGACAGGGTGGTAGCAACTTTTTGCTCCCTCGTGAACTTTCAGTCGAAGATGGCGTACTTGCTTCATTGACGTTCTTGGTCTTTATCCCGTACAACAGAGATACGTATTAGTCAAGGTCCTGGGACATCTGCGATGGGAGGACGTCTGAGGCTCCGAGAAGACAGAACGTTTCAACAAACCTTGGCTTGGTCTCCAACAACTTCCAACACATCCTTTTGCCCTTGCGGAAAAAGCAGAGTTATAGTCATTGCCTGTAAAGGCATGAAAACCGGCAAGGCATGACTTCTGAGATGCTGTGAGATCAATGTCACTGAGCTTAAAGTTTTTGAGTCAAGGATGACTCTGTCCCCATTCTCGTTAAAATGGGATAGTGCAATGATAGCGATGTCTGTGTCTCCAGAGTGTGACCTTATTATTGCTATCCCTTCATCGTGTCTCCTCAGGGCGTGGTCTGCATGCAAAACCACCTTTGTGTCTGCTTTTTCCTGACTACTGTTAAGATCTGGAACCAAGACATCATCTTTAGTTACAAGAATGCATTCTCTGTATGAGGAAAAGTAGACACCGTCACACTTTTCCTCATACAGAGAATGCATTCTTGTAACTAAAGATGCTTTCTTTCTGTTCCATCAACACACCACCAACGAGCTCGATCATTCTAGTCTTGTTCTCGCCGTTAGAGAGAAATTTGTTAAAGTCCCGTGGCAGCTTGGACTGCGTCGAGCTTACGATGACCTTGGGAGTCATTCCTCTCTTGTATCGTTCGGCGGTCTTGATACTCTGTGGCAAGTATGAGTCGGCAACGATATCTATTCGCTTGTACCCTGTGGGGAAGCTGGCGAAGATTTTTCTGGCGAGACCTTCATATGTATCAGGATACAATGTGAAAGTTCTGATAAGGGCCATCAGGTCAACCACGTAAGCAATATTGTGTTCTTTTGCTGGCAGAATACTCTTAGGTTCCATAGTGTCCCTTGAATTGTTCTCAACAAGAAAATCCATCAGGACACTTTTCTGAGTCGTTCGTCTTGTCCCATCGGCATTCCCCAGATTAGTGGGACAGGGGTTAGTGGATAGGTCTAGTGCTTTTTTGAAGTCAATAATTCTGCCGTGCATTGTGGAAGTGGCAAGAAGCTTTCCCAATGCATCTCGATTAGCTTCAATTACTCTGACCTTGCCATGTGCCTGCAGTTGAGCTTTCTTCCCACTATTTGAAAACAGAGTGAGCTTGTTGCGCTTGATAGGGTCATGAAACTTCACTTCTCCTGTCTTGAGCCTGTCCTTTACAAGTGTGTCATGTGCTGACCTGCCGTTTGAAAGAACTTGCAATATTCCATCAGCAATGTCCTTGTTGACCGGTGTTCCAGAGCTCAGGTTGTATATTTGATCTTTATCTAATCTGTGATCAAATGGGTTTATGTACTCGGTGGTCATGACATCAACTAGCTTCTGCACCTTCACTTCAGATGAGAGGATGTGTGATGGTCGTGCTTGCTTGCATGTATCCCCCTCACGTTCAGCACTGGAGAAGGCTCGCAAAGATACTGTATTTTCTGCTTGGTGTGCTCGGGTTTTTTTTTTTTTTGGGGGGGGGGGAGGCAATTTTCAAAAGTGCCCCCATTTTCTTAAAACTCAGAACAGATTATTTGTCCCAAATACAGATTATTTTGAAAAGCTTTATCAAAACCAATGCAAAAAGGTAAAATTGTACCTCATTGATGTTTTTTAACACACACAGGACCACACCCATTATATAGGATTATTAGCGGCCATTTTGAAGAGCGCCCTCACTTTTTCAACTCTTTATAAAATGTATGGTACACATGTTGATACTTTGTGAATAACTCTCATTACAATAAATGCAAAATATGCTCCATTCGCGGCCTCTTAAATGTTTATTAACAAATATATACACTATATCTATGATTTTGGCGGCCATTTTAAAGAGTGCCCTCACCTTTTTAACTCTTTATAAAATGTATGGTACACAGGTAGATACTTTGTGAATAACTTTCATCACAATAAATGCAAAATATGCCCAATTCGCGGCCTCTTAAATGATTATTAACAAATATATACACTTTATCTATAATTTTGGCGGCCATTTTGAAGAGCGCCCTCATTTTATACCGCTTTTTAGAGTCTGGAATACAATTGTAGCTTCTTTGGGAATAACTGTAATAAAAACGAATGCAAAAAGTGGTTAAACATGCGCCATTGTTATTTATTTATACCACATAGTCACTTTATATGAATTTTTGGCGGCCATTTTGAAAAAAAGCGCCCTCACGGGAAAAGGTTCAGGATACAGCCTGTTTACCTCATAATATTCTTGTTCAGCATGAAAAACTGGTCTAGAAAAACCATATGAGAATTTCTACCTCTCCAGGTGGCACCTCGCTCAATTATAACCCGGACTATTGGTATTTTCTGAAAGTTTATTAATCTACCATCTGACAAAATTTCGGGGTAAAATACCGTGATGAAATATGTTTTTACTCTCCTTCAAAATTACCATTTTTCCTGGACATCAAACTTTGTGAGTCAGCTCACATCGCTTTTCTGGCATAGCTCAAAAACTATGCGCTGTCTGATATTCAAAACCTACAGTAAGACAGAAATACATCTACTCTAAAGGTATAGAAAGTTTCAAACCAATCCAATAAGTACTTCACAATGTAGGCTTTGCAGTTTTGACTCAACCTTTTGTACGACAAACAATAGGACACAGATTAGGCACTCTTAAATGGTCACTCTTCTTTAGAGCCCGTTTTCTCTGTTTTGGTCATTAGCCTGTCTGACACATCGACATTCTCATTGTAATTTATAAGGGTTGCTTAGTCTATACAAGACAAGTTATATATCATTTTACAGCTTAGAATCTAAACTTTCAAACTGTGCTGAAATTTAAAAAACCTAAATTTCCGACTTATTGGTCGTTTTGTGGTGGTGGGTCACATATATATATAATGTATATACAAAATAGGAATGGAAAGTCCGTATTAGATGAAAATATGTATATATTTTTATATAATGTGTTTTAATAAATTTATATAGACGATAGACGATCCGCCCTTTTGTTGATTGTGCCCCCGCCCCCTTTTAGAATGAAACCTTCTTTTTTTGCTTGTCAGAGAATTATGGAGGGACCCCCATAACCACCCCCGCCTGAGCGAATTTTCTAGGTCTGACGAAAAAAAAATTCTCGCCACCCCCCCCCCCCCCCAGGTCTGCCTTTTCCAAAAGTTGACAAACCTGCACTTGTTTTCCCCGCCTTATACTAAATTCTGGATCCGCCCCTGATCATGTGAATATGTCTTATTTATCCAAAGCTTGCATGAGTTCTGAAGAAAATTCCTTTTAATCTTGAAAAAAATTGATGATATGGATATAATAATGTTCGAGTAGAATATCCATGCATAGACCTAGAGGGAGCGATTTGATCTTGCCATGTTTCTGTGGTTTATTAATACTCAGAGTAACATCCATAATTAGCGGTACGTCCCCTGTAAAGGATGCAATAATGAGAAAAAATGAATTTGTCATTTTATTTTCAGGGGGATAATGGCCCCCTTATATGGGTCTTGGGAGGACCGACGGATTGACTTCCCCCTACTACCCCCCCCCCCCCCCCCTCCAGCTCCCCCCATTCCATTGTCATCCCATCACCCCCAGGGCGAGGGGAGAAGGGATTAATATCATTATACGTATTCATATTCATTATGGAAATATTTTCGAAGGAATTTTCTTCTTATCAGATTTTCTGATAAAGTGTCAAATTACCGGTAGCGAACGTCGTGAAACATACAAACTAAACTGTGTGTGTGACCATGAAGCTTCAAATGATGTAACTCTATACCTGTATGATGACCTCTACACCACGTACGTGCGAACGATCTAACACGTGTGTATAATACTATACTGTACACTGAAGCCATGCGGATATATGGCCATGCTGTTCTTTGGCATAGCTCCCCTTCACAGGGAAAGGTATATGGGTTGGCTGGGCATGAAGCTATAACCCGCTTCATGGGTTGGTAGAATGATTAGGCCTACTCCCTGCGGAAATTCAATGCTTCAAAAATGAATTTATGAAATAATGGACCGGACGTCAGCCCTTAAGAAGTGCCTCCCACCACTCTAAGAACCCTTCCCCACCCGTGGGTACCAAAAGGCGGGGACCAAAAGGGCCAGGGGAGGAGCATATTTGAACCAAAAAAAGAGCCTCAAATCCTTAGTGTATTATATTATAGATAATATATAAAGGGAACATATAATGCGATACAACTGGTATAACTACAATATATGAACATATTCAAGGGTGTAATTAAAGGTATTGTGTAGCTTTGCAAAATTTGACAAATTCAGCGTGAAAGTGGTCCAATGATATATAATCGTACTGTTAGAACTATAATTAGTGACATGTGAAAGTAAGATAGAAATTGGAGCTCATTTACTATTTTTAAAAAAGAAAATAAATGTGGTTTTGAAATCAAAATTCTGGCTAAAATAACGGCAGATCTACGTTTCAAACAGTATTAAATTTTGGTCTAGCGTCCTCATGCGTTCGTTGTGAGACATTGGCAATACGCTATGTGTGTTTCGTACATGTATACGTATAGAGATACATAGTATGTATCTCTATGGTAAGCCCGTTTATACCCAACATCCACTTACAGGCGCTAGGCGCCAGTGATATACCAGCTTTTTTAACTGAGCTGTCGGGATAGTTACTTGTACAGTGCAACGGTATACGGTCGTACCGTACCCGTCGGCGAGCCAACGCCAGCGTATACGCATGTAGCTAACTCAGCTCAGTGCATGCACAGTACAGTGCAGCTATAGCATGCAGACTGAACAGCTGAAAGCTAGTTCTCGACGTTTGTTTTATCATCTTGAGACTTGAGATTTTTTTTCTCCTTCAGACAAGCAGCGGCAGCTCAATCCCAATCCCATGTCTGCACACTTATTCATTTACACGCAGTTCAGGAGTTGTGACGTGAAAAACAACATTTTGAGGCTTGTGAATAAAATGTCTGGGGCTATTATGGCTAATATGCCCAGTAATCCTCAAATTGGCAAGAATCCTACCTAGGATATCAATACGATTTGTATGGAGCGGAGGTATAAAGCGGCTTAAGAAACTAAGTAATAGATCTAGTGCAGCAAGATCATTCGCTGTCAATTGCTCGTGGTGTAGTGGTAAAGGTGTCTGGTCAGACTCTCGGAGTATTCTCTTTCTTTACTGCACTCGCGTTTAAGGTCCCGGGTTCGAATCCCGTTCTTTCTTGCAAATAATTTTTTCAGTTATGACTCGATAACGATAGCGTTTATTCCGTTATAAATAACTGAATTTCAACAATGAAAACCAAGAAACTTGACTAATTATTCACTTGTTCAGGCGGTTTTAATGGCGGCCTGGCATAATAACGACTTTGGCCATGTCTGGTTTGCATGGCTAGCAAGGATTGGCTTCGTGAATGTAAAAAAAAAAATGGCTATACGCCTTCTACTACATCACGAAGCCAGGCGATCTTACCCAGCAATCTAATTGCGCACGGGTTAGCACTAGCAGGACTGGAATTTAGAAAATGCCCTGAAATAACACTTTTCTGATAACTCCCGCGACCGACAGCTCCTTCACCACAGCGTTTCCTCCTCTTGTCATGCAGATATGGCATGACAATGGATACACACAAACACTGGTGAGTTCTCGGAAATTTCTTATGATCTTTTTTGGATTTTTTGGTAAAAATACATACGATCAAAAAGACATTCTAATTCTAAACTTTTTCCTAGGAGGAAACGCTGTGGTGAAGGAGCTGTCGGTCGCGGGAGTTATCAGAAAAATGTTATTTCAAGGCATTTTCCAGTCCTGTTAACCCGTGCGCAATTAGATAGCTGGGTAAGAACGCCTGGCTTCATGATGTAGAAGGCGTATAGCCAAATTTTTTTTTTTTTTTTTTGTGAGAAATGATTATAATTCATTTAGACATGTTACTTGTTAGATCTTGTTTTTGTTGATATGTGCCTCCGGCTCCACTCACAGTTGGATTCCATGAACGTCTCCGTAGGCCAGTACTAGTACCAGATTGATAAGCCAATGAGCTCATATAGGTAGGATCCATACCGTGTGTGGAGGCAGATAATGAGATATCAACCCCCCCCCCCCCCTAAAAAAAAAATAAAATAAATAAATAAATAAATAAAATAAAAAATAAATAAATAAATAAATAAATAAATAAATAAATGAATAAAAAGTAGATCTAAAAATATAAATATCGCCATTTCTCACATAGTGTGAGTCATGCAAACCATCCTCAGGCCTCAGAGTCAGAGTTTGCTAAAGGGGTTACCTTCCTCTCCAGCATCAACTACATGTTAGATTGCAAAAATTGATTGTTTAAAAAAAAAACACAAACCTGGCAGGTGTGATCAGGTTTTTTTTTTACTTGCACAAGTTATATTGGACTACCCATGCAAGGTAAGGTTTGTGTAGTCCCATATATATAAGTTACAAATGCAACGTAAAAAAATCTGTCGATTTTTGTCCTTTTTTTTTCTCTTATTTTAGTCATTCAATTTTTTCTTAGTTGATCCTGGAAGGTAACCCCTATAGCAAATTCCGAGGGTGGGTTGCATGGGTCAAATTATGTGAGAAATGGTGATATTTAGATGTAGTTTTTTGGGGTGATGCCTTCCAACACACAAGGTATATGGATCCCATGTACAGCTGTGTAGGCAAGTACCAGATTGATAAGCCAAGGAACTCGTACAGCTCGTATAGTAGTCTAGTTCTGAACTCTCTTTACTGAATTCTTTTTTCGACGACTGTACGTATTATGCCGAGTGATTGGCGCGATCCGGAAACCTGATGGCCCGAGCAAAAGAGAGTCCAGTGAAATTGCTCCACGCTGACGTCAGGGGTCCAAAGTTCACTAGCGGTTTAGCATGGGGAGGTGCGGCCAATTTTAATTGCTCTCCCTGAAAAATCTCAGGGAAAGTCGTCAGCGTGGAACAATTGCATTGGACTCTTTTTTTCGGGGCCAACAGGTTCTCGCGATCGTGCCATCACTCGGCTTATCGCGTATAGTCGGCGAATAAAAAAGTCAATAAAAAGAGTCCAGAACTAGACTACTCGTATAGCTACCTGGTATCCACACACAGTCGCTTAATACGCTGTGTGTCATGGCACGTCTATTCTATGTTGTCATTGAAGCGAAACGGGCCAGGCCGAGGCGTGCCAGAACGACTAGAACGACAAAATGAAAAAAAAAAAACGTTGCTTTGGAATGTCTTTTTCTCTTTTTCTCAAGAAAAAAATGGTATGCTTTGGAACGAAAATTTTAGTGTAAAAATGGGGTCTTTTGGGCGGCACATGCCCACCACACACTACATGTACATGTATATACTGAGTGCTCCCTCCCCCCCCCCCCCCCCCCCCGGGTCGTTAAATCTGTTTCTTTCTTCCAGATTTAAAAAAAATAAACACTTAGATTCACTCTGCTCTTTCCAGGAATTTTGAATCTTCTTGCCACTTTCCCAATCTGGTGGAATATTACATACCAATCATGCCATAGAGTAATTGCATTGTTTTCTTAGCAGTTCAAAATCTTGACTTATATAGGATTTATATGTGACAGTTCTTATCAGTGAGAATGAGTTATCCTTATCACTATGTATACCTATGTTGGGTGTTTGGACAGATAGTTTCCAACTATTGGTAGATCTGATCTGTAAATATTAAAAATTTTGCATTCAATATTTGGGAAATCGCAATGTATGTTGGGCATAAGCATGAATAAATATTTTATCTTGGTTAGTGCTATTCCATGCATATTATTTTTGGAGAAATCCAATGGCAAACTTCAGTTATATGGACCCACCCCTTCATACTACTGAATTTTATTTTTTATATGTTTTTTAATACTTTCCTGGATAAGTGGATATGCAATAGGGCAGGGAGGTGTGGGCTGTTCACAGGTACATGTATATGATTCAGTAGATATCTACAAACTCTTATTTTCAGTCTTTCATTCAGATCCATATACTCGCCTAAGAAAACGGTTTGATAGTCTGTTATGGATACATTTGACTAGTCATTCTGTTTTGCTTACAGATGCAGGACATCTCTTATTTGATGATGGAGCAGACACAGTCATGCCAGACACATGCACATAGACCCTACACTCACCTACAGGTAAATATCCTCTTTCGTCACCTTCCATGTTTACTTGAGAGATGTACAATTATACAACAGGAATGAAACAAAGAAATTTTGTATTTGGAGTAGTAGGGTCTACATGTAAAAAATAAAGAAATGAAGTATAATAAAAATAAAATTAAGCTGGTTTATTGCCACTCCGGTCTATTCCATTAGAGTTTTTGACATGCAAGAGCTTGACTAACAGGGACGTTGCTAGAACATTTTGAATGCGGGAGGGTTGTGACACCCAAATGCGCCAACAATTTTTTTAGGATGCAATACCTATTTTTGCCGACAAAACTGCTGCACCCTAATCCCTCTCCCCCGACAAAAATTAATAAGAGAAAAACGCAGACATAGAGATCTTGATCAGCCAGGCCCATTTCGTAAGGGGGGACTGATGCCTATAATATTTTGCCAGAGAGCGAAGCGAGTCAAACATTTTTTTTTTACATTGTTTTAGGTGAAAATTACTGAAGTTAACTTACATAAGTTATATAATTATCCTGGAACCTTTCTTCTTCAATATGTGGATATGGGTCTGTTCACAAAGTTGGGCACCTTTTGAGGCATTTTTTCTTTAATGCCTGTAATTCAATGAAAAAGTCTAGTTAGAATTTGCTAACTTGGCCATTTTATCTCTGAAAATAAAAAGCATCTGAGAATCATAAACATGTTGTTCCACAATGTATTTTGGAAATAAGTATGAAAAACCAGCGTGTGGATGTAACCGGACATTGTGTCCGTGTTACATCCGCAAAGTCTTATTTTGAGACATAACGGCACATCCATAATGCTCTTGATGATAAATATTTGCCTGGTTACTTTGGGCTCTCTATTTAATTCAATGCAACAACAACTGCAATGAGAGTATACCGACTTCAAGAGTTATTGATGAAAGTTGCAGATATTCTTTGGTGTCCCGTTCATCCACAATTTGTGACATTTGATTGGAAATCGTTACACCCACAACATTCATAATAAACTCAGGGAAGATATTTATTCTTTTGTTAAAAGTTTTGCTTCATTAAGTCATCACCATAACACAATGCACCCATTAATAGGATTTAGCTTTGTAAGGTATCATGCATGTAGATATGCTGGTAATCTACAAAAAAAGGTGGTTGTGGATGTAACATGGGACACCAGTATGTTTTTGTCAATATTTTGAAAATGCCTCTCAAAACAATTTGTCTTGTGTTCTTCAAAGGCTTCCTGGAGGCACCAAGTACATTCATATAAAACAACTTTATGGTGTAAGTCATAGTGTTAAAACTAAAATGTTTTTACGATAAAAAGTTTTGGTGCCCCAACTTTGTGAACAGACCCATATATACTAGCACTTCGCTGCCCGAATGTGACTATCTGAACTTTGACAATCTCAGGGGGGCAGCTTTAGCCTATTGTAGAAGGGAAGGGAAGGGACGCCATTTGCCCAAAGATTAACATCTCAATGTTTTTGTGAGCGACTTGAGCGAGCGAGCAAAAAAAATTGACCAGTTTTTCCTTCTTTCTCGTCCCTTCCTTCTCTTCCCTTCCTTTCCTTCTTCCTCTTCCCTTCCTTTCCTTCTTCCTCTTCCCTTCCTTTCCTTCTTTCTCTTCCCTTCCTTTCCTTCTTTTTAGTGTTTATTTTCCTTTCCCTTCCTTTCTTTTTTTACCCTATATTTTCTCTTCCCTCACTCTTCCCCCCCCCCCTCTTTTTTTGTTGTTGCCAACAGAGGTGGCGCGCCCCGGTTGACAAATTTATGATATATCTGCATTCCTATAGATTTTGTAAATTTGTCTTGATGAATGATGAAAGAAATATCTGTGGATGAATGTTTGATTTACTTTACATTTTATATTCTTATGATGAATAATTTATGGGATTCTGTAGTACAGATAGAGATTTTTGTCAGTATAAGTAATTTTTGTAGGCAGTTGTTAGTTCCTGTCTGATTTGTTTGGACATTAGTTTTACACAAGGTGTTGCTGTGTAAATTAGAATATTTTTAAAAGGTACCTGTACCATCATGTAGACCAGCGCATGTTGTGTTCACAACACTGGCATATTTCACTTTAGGACAGTTTCCATTTCAGTTCATGGCCAAAAAAGTGTAATGAAAAGCTTGACACCTTGTTAAGAAGCACATTGGCCACAATTCACAAAGGAGGGTAAACCCATGGTCTAAACTATGGTTTAAAATAAGCGTAGCCTGTATTGTCATTTATGATTGGACATGAGGCCATGTAAGTTGCTTGTAATACCCTTACAGAAGTATTCATGAATTCAGGCCATGGCCTTTTCACAAAAGAAAAACAAATTATATTTCACTGAAATTCTAATTCATTTTTTTGGAAACTATCTTTTCTTTTATTACAGCACCACCAAACTGTTGTATGTGCTGATTGGATTCCCTGCCACTGTCAGCTTAGTTACGGTGTTAGACTTCCTGGTCTTGCTCAGTTCCAAGATACGATTGATGAGATCACTCGTCCTATCCATCAGCCTGTTTGCCTGGGAATCCTTGACCCTCACAGCAGACCTCCAGAGGCGAAATCAAGCAATGGAAATGAGATGCTTCTGTAAATTACTAGGCATCTCATATAAAGACCACATAACCAACGAGACGGTCCGCACCATCATCCACCAAGCAATTGGGCCATACGAAGAACTCCTCATAACCGTGAAAAAGCACAAATGGAAATGATATGGCATGTTTCACATTCTTCGGGTCTTGCAAAAACCATCCTGCAAGGCACAGTGAAAGGTGGAAGAAAAAGAGGAAGACAGAAGAAAAGATGGGAAGACGATATCAGAGTGGACCGGCCTGGACTTTTCTTGTTCTCCATGGAAATGTGATTTTGACTTAATTCAGTTTTGCTGTGACTTTTTTGAAATTTGGTTACATATATAGTACAAATGGAATTTTATTATTGTGAATGGCAATTCAGTAGCAGTGAATTCCTGTACATGTAGAGAAAATGAAATTTGCCCCCTTTTTTTTTACATTTATCAATTGATGGCTTTTTTCCTTGTCCATCTTCCTAATACCTCAATCACACTAATAAGACCGACACAAGACCCAGAACAAAATTACCCTGAATGGCAAAGAACTGGTCGGTTTGGTGGTGTGATGGTGGTAATAGGATGAGTGGGTGTAACTTGTGCCCCCCCCCTCCTGAATCTTTAGGAAAAGTGTTAAAGACAACTTGCATGTTGTCTTCAGCACTTGTTGCTGCCAAGAAATATTATGTCCAGATATATTATTTAAAATGTTGATACATCCTTTGCCACTGATAATATCCTTCTTCAAAAATCCCTGCCCTTACCAGCCATATAGAGCCACATAATGGTCCGAACCAGTTGGTCTTTAATTTCTTTTGTATTGTAATTTGAATATACCCTTATTAAAACAAAAAATGAACTTTTTCCTTTAATTTGAACTTCCTTTTCTTGTGAAGGGTCAGAAGGGAGAGGGAATAAGAGAGAAGGACTAAATGGAGAGGTGCAAAAAAACTGTAAAATCAAGCCATTGAGAGAAAGGAAGGAAAGGATGAAGAAACAAATCATGAGAAGAGGATGAGGAAGAGAGGGAGGGGAGATATTGAGAGGGAGGGGAGAGTAGTGAAGAGCGAACACAATCCCAAAGTGAATTTTGAAATATTAGTAGGCCAAGTGGCATACCCAGGATTTGTTAAAGGGGGGGGGGGGATATAATATTTTGGGGGTCTTTTTACTCAAAAAAATCTCTGACAAGCCTAACAAAAAGAAAAAAAAGGAACATTATTTGGGGGTTACTTTCACTCAAAAATTATCCAATAAGTGTTTTAAAAAAGTTAACGGGAATTCTAAGGCGGCGTTTTTAACATAAAAAAGGTGTGTGCTGACTTACAATAACACCCCCCCCCCCCCCCCCCCCTCCCCCGGTAAGTGCATGGGTAGGCCTACCTTCTTGCATTAATTTTATTCTTCATTTCATGTATTCTGCATCTACGTGTATTTATTTACTAAACCAAATTTATAACTAAAAAACACTTGTGATAACTCCTTGCCTGAACCAACATCGTGATTAGATGGAAGCCTGTGAACGTGTTAGAGTAAGGATGTGTATGTAGAGAGAGAGAGAGGGACGGAGAGAGAAAGAGAGGGGAGGGCGAGGCGTTTGCTGACAGAAATTGATGTCCATGCCCAGTCTAAACTCTCTTTGAAAAAGAGCATTCTGCAGCTACCCGGTGAAAAGACTATTTATGAAGCCGTAGTGAACCGCGGAGCGCAGCAATACAAATTTCACAAGTGTGGGCTATATGTAAAGAGCAAGGAGTTCTGTCATAACTCCTTGGTCAGAGCAAGGAGGTAGAAGAGAGATCTCTCTTCCACCTCCACAGTCAGAGCAAGAAGCTTACACTCCTTAGCCAGATGATTTGGCTAATCAGTCGTAGGCCTATGAGGGTAGGGGCTGGGTCAAGTTCGGCCCGGACCGCTGGAGTCGAATAGATTACTGGTATGGACTTCCGATTTTTTGTTTCATTTTGAGAAAATTTACCACAAACATTTGGATGATTTTGGGCGTAATGACAATTTTCTCACTTTTCAGATATTACGGAAACCTGATATAACTTAGATATATTATCAAGCTTCCAGAATGTTAGGCTATAGCCCAATATTAGAAATAATAGAAGAAAAAAAAGATGCCACACTCTTATGACAAGTATTACGTCTCCCTAATCAATTCCCCGTCCAAGGAGACAAAATAAAATCTTATCTGTTCATTGTTTCATCAGTCTTCAATCGATCGCATGATCCTGCTATTCTGAAGATACAAAAAGGCTTTTCTTGACATTTCTCTCTATCCTCCGATTGTAGTATTGGAAATTTGTCTAAGCATCCAACCGCATAGGCCTATATGCCCGCCCCCGCACTATTTCCAGTACAGTGTATATCTTGACGACTAGTAACTGAAATGATTTTGGAAAATGTGGCATGGGCGTAAAGGGGATTTGTTCGCTCCTGGGGGTCGCCTCCTTTATTTTGCTAAACATTGTCGACATGAATGATTCCATTTCCTCGAGAGCGAGAAATAAATTTATTGGACCTGCGGGCACTCGAACTCCGCGCGCGGTGGCCGTTACCCGAAAATAAAAACAGAGTGGCGAGCTCTGAAACCAGCCCATGCCTCGTACGGCAATAATTGTGAATGACGACAGGGCTGCAATTCCTCCACTCCGATCTCTCTCCCTCTCTCTCCCTCCGGCCGGGATCCGAGCTCCAGCGCAGCCCCTCCTTCCCTTACACAACTTCTAGTACGTCTCTGGTATAGAGCTGGTCGTATGGATTGTTTCGTCCAATAAACAAATATATATATATATAGAGAGAGAGAGAAATTTAGTAAACTTACTATGAGAGCATCTGCGTGTGGTCTGTACATAAAATAAAATATATGGTTCCTTGCTTGTGGAGGTTGAGTGCATTCAGCCGTATATACATGTACTACGGGATTTAGCCTTAGATCCATATCGTCTCTATTATATATGTGTTAAACTGTTATGGGTATATAAATGTATAACATATCAACAGGTTAATTTATAAAGCAAAAAAGCAAATATTGCACGTGAATTATAAAAGAAAAACTTCCGAGAGTTCGATCACATAATTATATACATGCATATATATAATATATACAAAAAGTGCACATGAATGTGTACATTATATAAATTATAATGTACAATGCAACAAGGGCGACGACACGCGCTGGTCTCCCTTGCTCCGGGAGGGGATGTTGAAATGTTGAAAAGATCATCCCATCCAGTTACAAAGGAGACCCACGCGTGTCGACGCCCATGTAACTAGACATAAGAGGATAATACAATTATTAAAACATTTTTAGATATAATGTTGAGGTTAATGAAATCTAATGACAACCAAAAATATGGAGGTTCTAACTTTTTTTAAATAATTTGCATCCATAACATATCAGGGTTCCATACTAATGCCATGGGGGTGAAGTGTTTTAAGTTTCTCAATCCAGAAGGATTCCCTACGGAGGATCATGTCATGAGATATTATTTTCAATAAGTTCAATACCTGTAATTTGTAGATTTTGAAAGGAGTGCGAGGGGAGGTTAAAGTGCTTGGCGTACGGTAATGTCTTGTGTTGCAGTGGTTTATGGTAATTACGGATCTCTGATCTAGTATTATTCAGCCTTGTGTATAGTGAGGTCTCTGTTTTGCCGACGTATTGCATATTGCATATATTGCATACGTATTACAAAAGTAGATTTACAGTTCATTCGGGATCCTATTCTAAATATCCTACCAGTGGTTGTACTACTAAATGTTGTCGTTTCATTAATGTGTGAGTGCATACTGCATTTTTTAGCATCACAGCGAAAGAAGCCATTTGGGTGTGTGTTAATGATGCTAATCGATATAACTCATCCGTGCGACTTATTGTAGTGGCGGGTCAAATTATGTGATCGAACTTTCGGAAGTTTTTCTTTTATAATTCACGTGCAATATCTGCTTTTTTGCTTTATAAATTAACCTGTTGATATTTTATACATTCATATACCCATAACAGTTTAACACATATATAATAGAGACGGTATGGATCTAAGGCTAAATCCCGTAGTACATGTATATATGGCTGAATGCACTCAACCTCCACAAGCAAGGAACCATATATTTTATTTTATGTACAGACCACACGCAGATGCTCTCATAGTAAGTTTACTAAATTTCTCTCTATATATATATCTTTGTTTATTGACTTTTTCGACGTCGCTATAGGGTCTTCATTACACCCATGAATATGTTCATATATTCTAGTTATACCAGTTGTATCGCATTATATGTTCCCTTTATATATTATATATTATATTATTGTTTGTTGTGTATATAATATGCGTTCAAATATCTTAGTTATTCTTTTTGCCGTTTTGGTTATTAAACCTTGTCCGGAATCGCGTGCTTGTTTCGCCAATGTAGGATATATCTGAACATTTAGCGCACCTGATGCAATAGAGAGCATTGTCAGCGTCGCAGCGTGGCCACGGCACCGAAGGATATGTCCAACGACAGAATCCCTCTTGTTACTACCTATAATCCTGGCACTACTAAGTTTGTGAGCACTGTCAAGAGGGAGTGGGCTGCGAACATAAATCTCGACAACACTCTGTCAACGAGTTTGGGTCAAACCCCCCTTCATTCGCAGCGCCAGCCTGCCAATCTTAAGCGACTTTTAGTGAGTAGTTCGCTGCCCAAGCCTAGACTCCCTAGCGGTAACAGGATGTGCGGCAAACCTCGCTGCCAGGTTTGCCGACATTTGATCACCGACCCTGTTATTAAAATTTCACCATCATTTACTATCCGACCTCCTTACCATAGCTGCGACGGTGACAATGCTTTCTATTGCATCAGGTGCGCTAAATATTCAGATATATCCTACATTGGCGAAACAAGCACGCGATTCCGGACAAGGTGTAATAACCATAAGAGTACAATAAAGATGAGAAAAGATTTCCCAGTCGCTAATCACTTCAATCTACCCAACCATTCAATTGATGACCTCAGGGTCTGCATCTTTGGGGGTAACTACTAATCGGCTGACGAAAGGAAATGGGCAGAATTACGCTACATAGTCGAATCTAGGAGCTTTGAGAACGGCCTTAACAAGGACCTCGCGTGGCTCGGCCCCTACACATTTTTCCGTTAATCCTGTTGCTTCTGCGTCCTTCTTTACAGTGCTTTCAGATTCTAATTTATTTATTTTGTTATGGTATGACTATTCTTCTTTATGCCAAGTTCTTTGTCTCTGTCTCTGTACGGCTTTCGCAGTCTAAACGTCTTCATATTAATTATGACGTCTTTTTCATTGTGACGTTTATTACGTCATAATGCCTAATTTTAACCCCAGCAACACTAGCGCATAATGCATTTGCAATATACGCTTAGACTGCGTTTGCTTTTATTTTATTATTGTTTGTTATCAGTCGAAATCACTTCGCGTTTCCCTGACGAAGGGGGAGGACCCCCGAAAATTTGGAGAATAACATTTCTGTAATTGGCAATCAATGCATTTCAGTCATCCTTTATTTTGATATCATCATAGCCTATGCCAATACGTGGAACATTATGAATTTATATATATATATATATATATATATATATATATATATTTCTTTTCACAATGTATTTATTTCCACGAGAGTTGCCAAAGCTGTTGTATATCTTATTTCCTTGCAATATATATATACATATATATATATATATATACACACAACAAAATAGTCCCCCTCCCCCCAATAAAAATGGCAAACTTTTTAACGAAGGGGTTTTGAGGAAAATAAATTGACAGGTGTGTTCCTACACTTATCGACTGACCTTTCTGTGAAAATGAGACTGATCCAACATGAGTGAGCAAACAGTAAAGGCAAAATTGTCACTTTTTAAACGTCACAAGGGTCGTTTTGCGTTTTCTGTGAAACGTGCTTTTGGCGAATTCGGTTTCTGGTGCAGATTAATGTGTTGTTGTTGTTTATTATCCATCGCTTGACCCCTTCACACCTATCCCGACACGTTTCTCATTATCATGGTTGGGTGAGCACAATTTTTTAAATAATTCAACCCTCGTGAATTGAAATCACCAGATCCATTCAGCCAAAATGTATCATCACATTTTGTGTGAACATGAGAGGTTGTCATTGTGTCATGGTTGAGTGAGCACACTTTAAAAATCTCGCAAGAAATGCTAAAATGTGCTGTTAATACAGCATAAAAATAACCCTTGTGACTTTTGAAAAGTGACATTTTTGCCTTTAATGTTTGCCCACTCATGCATGACTCGATGGATCAATCTCATTTTTACAGGGAAGTTAGTAAATAAGGGTGACAAATCTTTTGCCAAGTTATATTTTCAATGTCATAAATACCGAAGTATGATAGTAGAACTAAGTACCACTATATTTTACATTTGTTTTATACTTTCTGATTGTTGTTGTGTGTTCATATTTGTGAGTAATGCAGAACGTTGGGGTAGTGGTCATGAGGTTGACTATCGCCCAAAATAGTGTCCTTACAATAATGGCCGATAGGGGCGCATACTCACAACTCCCCGTCTGGTAGGACATGTCATTGTCCCTTTTTTTCGCAATGTAACCTCGTGAAACCTCTAATCATATTGCATATTACAGTATTACAAAACGTCATAAGGATAATTTGTCGCTATCTTCACAATGTACGTGTTGCAATATTTGATACCATCCCACCAGTTAAGTTCTCCGAATTTAAGCTGACGACAGATGTTCGAGATAGACTCATACGAATCCCAACAAGTTGTACAATAGTAACCACCTGACAATTCATCCCAACTGATAGTTATAAAATAAATGAAACAGAATAGAAATTGTTATTATTACGTTCGTGCATTCATGAACACGCAAATCGTAACCAGTTTCCACAGTAGAGAAATTACCAGTTGATCCAAATAAGTAAATTATTGTATTAATGTTATGTTAATTATTATTAAGTTTGTAAACGCTGTGAAATAGTTGTACTAAGGGGCTCGTACCAAATGGCACTTATTATTATTATTATTATTGTTATTATTTTTATTAAGTAAATGAAATGAAGATAGGACATGTGTATTTTTTGTTCTTGTTTAATAATTCTTTGTATTCACCTATTTATTGATTTATTAATATTATTCTTATTTTTTTCTTTCTTTGTATCTGTGTTTTTTTTATTGATTTTTAAAATAAATTTCATTGTTATCTCAATTTTTATTTTCTATTAATCTATTCAACTATCTATTTCATTCTGGGATGGCAGGGGTGGGGGCTCAGTTTTTACGACTTTCTTTGGAAACGCCCTCTTTTCAAGCTTATTCTTAATAAAAGTCTAATGAGCCTTTGGGTGAAACTTTAAGTATCGCACTGCCATTTATTTTTTATTATTATTTTATTTTATTCTTAGCTTACTGCATTATGTACTTAGTTCTGTGTTAAACACATTACTTTTTCCTGATTGTGTTGTATATATATATATATATATGCTAAACATACAATTACTGCAAAAAAAAGTTCGAAAATTTTGTCCAGTGCGCCGAAACGAGACCTGTTTAGTCAAAACAAGAATGAGCCCAGTTGGTTATTAGACAACATGATGACGTCGCTTGGTACAGCAGTCTAGGCAAGATTATATGAAACAGTTAATAATTATGCAAAATAAAACTCTTAGGTTTATTATTTGTTCAGGCCCGAAAACAAGTGTCAGGAAAACCCAGTTTGAAAGGTCTGGAGTTTTCCATATATGTATGTATCTATTGCACCATGTACAAAAAATGTAGATCATTACATCAGTAATAATTTTACTCGTGCGTCAGTGTCAAATTCATAATCATGATACAAGAACTAGACAATTAACATTGTAGTACCCAATAATCTTTCTATTTCAGTGGTGTACTGTTCACTCTTAGAAATGTTGGGTAAATGCCACTGGGTAAATGAAGATTGGGCATAGGTTGGTTAAATCTTGCTCAACTTTTACATGCATTTACCCAACATTGGTCAAAAATAACAATGAAATTTGTAAAGTTTACCCAAAAGTTGGTCGGACTCATAAGGACCCTCATGTTGGGTAAAATTTGGGTAAAATTTTGCCCAATATTTTTAAGAGTGTTTGCCCGATATAATAAATGATTCTTTCTGACACAGACGTAACTTTATCAAGTATCATATGATGCAACTTTTTGAGATTTTATGGTGCTGGGTCACAGATGATTGTAGAATTATTGTGATTAGTTCTTGGTTTTCAAAGTTCAAAGGGCAGTTCTCCATTATTCCGCTTTCATGATGCCTTGGAACTTCGACATGACTGGAAAACACAATCTATTCTTCTCTGATTTTTTTCAATTATAACTGGCAGAAATATCTCTCAACTGCATGTTTCGATATAAAACTAAAAATATTGTAGTGATGCACAACTTTGTAAAAACAACTCATCACTTTCTTCATACTTTACTTCCTACTAAATTCAACCCGAATCCAAGATGATTTAAAATGTTTGACATGTACCGATACAAATAATTCCAATAATTACATGTTGGACAATAATCATCATACAATTCATCCAAACTGCCACTTGCCAGCTTGACCTCTACCCAGCCTGAATACTGATCAGGTCCGTATACGAGCCGAAAACCTACATTATCTAATTTTTAATTTGTAAACAAATCTTTCGGCATAATACAAATTAAAAATTCCTCCCCAGTCAAGCTTCTTCGTTCACATTATCTAATTGTTTATAAAAAAAAGGAAGAAAAGGAAACAACTAATATGACATAATTATGCGAATTGACCATCAGGCAAATTGCAATCAATAGTCTTCTAAATACATGATTGGTCAATTGATGATCACGTGATGAAATGTACTTTCACTAGGAAAAACAAATCTCTGTCAGAGCTCCGAATATCTTTAACTATTCTTTCCTTGGCAGAACTGCGCATGCTCACTCATTCACTGTTTATTGACAACATTTTCGAACGCTCAGACGACCCGCTACGCGAGTCCTTGACCTTGTACGGACTGCTCATAACCTTGCCGCCTGCAGTATCGGCGCAAGTCACCGGTGCTTTAACCCCGCGCCTGGATCCGAATCAGCTACTGGCTAATCGGTTCGGATCGGATATGTAAACAATAATTGCGGCTTCCGAGGAAGTTCGCTTTGGCATCTTAACAATTTCTGCAAGTCCAATCACTTAGACCAGTGGAAACCAGTATAACCAGTTTAACTATTTGACCTTGGTATTGCTTCCACTGACAGTTCAGATACGAAGAAAGTGAAATATGAGCTATTCGTCGTGCATAGACCATGATCTAAATTATCGTACTACATGTGGTACATGTAGCAATAATTTGTAGACTTTCACCGTTCACCCTGCATGTTTTCGTCTATCAAGCATTCGAGGGTCTTCGGTCAAACAGCTAAGTCATGTAAGTTAGACTCGAGTCTATACAAGTTACATGTACGGTACTATGGATAAGGTTAGTAAAAATTATGTTTTATGTTTGTTTAGTTTTAATTAGTTGTAAGGAAGGGACATTTGCCCTCGGAAAAAATGGTACTATGCCAGTCCCTCCTCAGATAAATAATTTCCACTATACTTTCTCACAGCTTGGTATATTTGTATATTAATCCACCACATTGACATTCACATCCTACGGGTAAACATTAAACCCCTGGATGGAGAGTGACAAACGTAGGTATAATCTTACCTAGATTTGAAACTACTTAATTTATTGGTGTTTTTATAAACAGATCTGTGGCCTTTCCAACGTGTTTCAGATATTCATAAGTATGGTACCGGATCAACTAATTAAATCGATATTCCTAAACACCGTTTACATAATATCTGTTTCACCTGCCCTAAGCTTTAGTACGATATACCTCCACCCATGAGAAAGTCTGTGTCTCTGTTAAGCCTCTCATGGAAGCTCAGAAATGTGTATGGTATCAGAGTATAGTTCATGATGCCTTTGTTTGATTACTATGCTTAATTATTATCATCCTAACCCGTTTCTAGTATCTTTTATTTTATTTATTTATTTATTTATTCGTTTTATTTTAGTAGGGTTGTCCAGTCAGTGATCAATGCACTGTTTTTTCACTGGGGCCCTACAACAAAAATACATAAACAGCAAAAGTACAAAAGAAAATATACATACAAGAAAATAAGAGTAACAGTAGGCTGCAAAATTAAATTAAGGACCAGCATTTTGGGAATTAATTTTAACAGAATGCCAAAAGGTATTAACAAATTGTAAAATGGTCTGTGAATTTTTAACATAATTAGGTAAGCTATTCCACATGACAGAACTGGAGTGAACTTAACTAGATCTACCCATCTCAGTTTTTACAGGTAAAAGTTAACTGAATTATTTCTTGAAGTGCGTGTTCCATGTGAATGAACATTAGACAGTTTACGGAACAAATTGCATATATACCGAGGAGATAGATCATTGATAGCCTGAAAAACCATCTTACCCTGCTGGAATTTCCATCTGTCGAAAATGGAGACCCATTTTAATTTATTTAATACTAATGAAGTTGGGGTGCGTGCTGGGACACCCACAATTAAACGACCCATTCTTTTATGTTGTTTAATAAGTATGATTTTAACATTTAGGTGACAATTTGACCACGTGTTGGAACAGTTCTTAAATAAGGATAATATCAAAACGTTTGCTAACAATTTGAGGCCAGCAATAGGTAAATATTTTTTTTAATTACCTAGCAAAGCTATCCTTTTTGCAATCTTTTTACTTGTATTTTGAACATGTTCTCTGCAACTCAGAACTGGGTCGAGCCAAACACCTAAATACTTCAGAGACGATAATTTTTCAATTTGATAGTCATCTAAAAGAATTTTCAAATCATTAGTTACTTTTGACAATTTTTGCTGTGATCCAAATAACATAAAATGGGATTTCATTGGATTGACGACTAATTTATTTAAATTAAACCAGTTTTGAACAAGAAATATATCAGAATTCAAGCATTCCTCTATTTCATATAAATCTTTGCTAGAATAAAACAATACTACGTCATCTGCATAAAGGATAATTTTGCATTTTTTAATCGCACTGGGGAGATCATTAATCATGAGGGATAAAAGCAAAGGTCCCAAAATGGAGCCCTGTGGAACACCAGTAGTCAACATTCCCCAGCCAGACTCACCCCTGCCCAAAAAAGTTTTTTGTTGACGACCAATAAGATATTGTTGAAACCAAATCAATTCATTTTGTTGAATTCCGTAAAAACCATTTGCGTAATAAGATAGGATGGTTCATCGAATTAAAGGCTTTGCGCAGGTCAAGAAACACTGCGCCAGCGTAACACCCATTATCCATGGATTTATAAATAAAATTAGAAAAAAAATAAGTCAAAATGTGACCCTCCACCACAAAACGACCAATAAGTCGGAAATTTTGTTTTTTAAATTTCAGCACAGATTGAAAGCTTATATTCTAAGCTTTAAAATGATATACAACTTGTCTTCTACAGACTAAGCAAACCCTTATAAATTACAATGAGAATGTCAGAGTGTCAGACAAGGTAATGACCAAAACAATAGAGAAAACGAGCTCTAAGGAAACGTGACAATTTAAGAGAGCATAATCTGTGTCCTATTGTTTGTCGCATAAAAGGTTGAGTCAAAACTCCAAAGCCTACGCAGTGAAGTACTCATTGGATTGGGTTGAAACTTTCCATACCTTCAGCAAAGATATATTTCTTTCCTTCTGTAGATTTTGAATATCAGGCAATGCAAAGTTTTTGAGTTATACTAGAAAAGCGATGTGAAGTACGATCCCAATAAGCTGACTCACAAAGTTTGAATGTCCATGAAAATATGGTTATTTTGAAGGAGAGTAAAAACATATTTCCATATGGTATTTTATTCTGAAATTTTGTCAGATGGTAGATTAATATCTATACTTTTAGAAAATACAAAAAACTTAATATATATATTTCCACCCCAAGAAACCTTTTTCACCTGTTTACTCTAGAACTCCCATTGCGACTTATTGGTCGTTTTGTGGTGGAGGGTCACACATGGTATGGGTGCTGTGCCCCTTTCTAAAACATGATTGTTCCTCTATTGTTTTAGGTTGTAGAATCTCAGTAACTCACACAAAACCAATTTGTTTACAAGAACAAAACAGTTTGCGTTGTGTATTGTTTTTGCTTTTTTTTTTGCTTCGTGTTTTTTGTTGTTGTATTATGGAGTCAAAAGGGGCTGAGCTTTCGATCCTAGCAGAATCTTCGTCAGAGGCAAAAAGACAAACATAAACTACAAGACAAGCATATATATATAGACTACAGACACAAAACAGTATACATGTAACAGGAACTGTAAGGGAGGGGCTGGGGACACAAAATAATGGAAACAAAACGGGAGTGTGGGGAGTCAAAAGCAAGGAGTCAAGTGGGTGTGGAGGGGGATTAAAGCAAACACAAAGGTGTGGAGATTCAAGCGCAGTAATGAGCCCCAAGCTCAAGTGTGGGTTACCTGTGGAAGCAAAGGATAAATGGGGAGGCAACATCAAACAGGATAAGGAACAATGCAAAGACAAGGGGTAAGAGAAAGGAATAAGTACTGCACTCTTAGAAATGTTGGGTAAATGCCAGTGGGTAAATGAAGATTGTGCATAAGTTGCTTAAATCTTTCTCAACTTTTTACTACATGCATTTATCCAACATGTGTCAAAAGATAAAGCCTACATAATGGGCAACCACAGCTGGGTAAATAGGCATTGGGCATAACTAAACCTACAACTGGGTAAAACTACTCCAACTTTTTACTATATGCATAATACCAAACATGAATGAAAGGAAATTAATGCCTACATACTGGGTAAACATTTAGGCGAAACAAAACAAAAAAGCAACAAACAAACAAACAAACAAAACAAGGAATCCAGTTTGCGTACATTTTTAGTTGCTACATCTGGCAAACCTCGGGCAAATTTTCATGTTGTCATGAACAACCTTTGTGAGAAAGTTATGCATAAAATTTGAATATGTTAGTGAACTGGTTTATTTGCTGTTATTTGTGTTAGTAGAAACACCATGTAGTTCAAAGCAAAATGCGGTAATTTTCATAACAGGATCATTCAGTCCAGTACTGATGCTTGTAGGAATAGGTAGTATTGAGTATACATATAGCTAAAAGTTAATTGAATATAGATGAAGTTGTTTTTATGCGTTTACCGAACTGCGTGTATAGTCCAATCTGTTTCCACACTTTTTCAGTCAATAGATATGTGACGTACTTCAAACAGCAATCTCAGTACTTTTGAAATTACTTTTGTGATTCTTTATAATAGGTTGATTTTAGGTCAGAAGTGAGAGGGTTAAGGTTGTCTTTTTTTTAAGTGTTGCGGAGAAAAAAACACTCAAGCAGACCATATTCAAATGTAACATATCCAATTTTTAGATATATAGAAAGTATTTTATTGCACTCATACCTCGACTGCCTCTTGGATGCACTATATTGATACTGGAGGACACTCCAGCTTAAAATGTAAATGCTTGTTACAAACTTTGTATAAATGGTGGCATACTGGAATACATTTGGTTTGATATATATGTTTTACATTTACAAGAAAAGATGCGTAATGACAACTGCAGTGGTACCTACAAGAGGCCTTATTACCCTCCCGTGCCATAAGTATTGCAACATAGTGGAATTCGTTAAATTTTTGGTGAATGACTTTTCTTTGTAGCGGCGTTTTGTTCTGAATCATTGAATAGCGCCCGTCATTTCGGTTTAAAAGGAATGTGCGCCTTGTTCACTTTCTCATTCAATGCTACTGAGTCCTTCATATACACACCATGGTTAAGACAGCCGAGTTATCTAACGAGCAACGCCGACAAATCGTCGCATTGAGACAGGAGGGGGGGGGAGTTCGGTAGCTCAGATTGCTGAACGCTTTCGGGTATGCCGTCAAACGGTGTACCGAGTGTGTAAACGCCATGAGGATACAGAAAATTCCGACAAGCTACCAAGACCTAGCAGAAGCAGAAAGACCACGCCTCGGGAAGATCGGTACCTCCTGCGTCAGGCTCGTATGACCCGACCCGATTCGATTCTGCACAAACTTTGGCAGGTCACTGGAGCGACGGAATTGGTAGCAGAATCTCAAAGAGAATGACACAAAGACGCCTGTACTCTTACAATCATCATGCCCGCATTTCCAGGAGAAAGTGAGGGATTGGTCATTTCGTGTTTTCCGACTAGATTAGGTTTTGCCTGTCTTCGAACGATGGAAGAGTATGAGTCTGGCGTGAACCAACCACATCATACGACCCACTGAACCTCACCTACCTACACTCAATGGAATTCCGTTTCAGTCATGGTCTGGAGGTGTGTCAGCATCTTTGGAATAGGCGATCTTGTTGTCGTAGACGGGAACATGGATAACGCCAAATATCGGGAGATTCTGGACTCTCACTTGTTTCCATCCATTGGTAACATCTTTGGCTACGCGTAACACCCGTACATTTTCCAGTATGGCAACGCTCCGGCGCACAGGGCTGCCCAGATGGACCGATGGTATGGTGAAAATGCCGTCAACAGGGTGTAGTGGCCGGCGCAATCACCAGATGCTAACCCGATAGAGAACCTGTGGGATGACATCAAGAGAGCCCTCAGCAAGGACCGGCCAACCACCAGGGAGGGTTTGATCTATCTTCAGGGCCTGGGGCAGCATCACCCAAGAAAGGCGCGGGTATCCAACAAAATACTAGAACCTCATGAACTTTACATGACAAATGACTTTTGACATATCAATAAAATGTGCCTGATAATACGATCAAACATGATGTACTACAAAGTCATTAAAACAGCACTCATTTTCATTTAATAATCATGTGTAATGCATGTGTCTATACTTTTTGCACGGGAGGGTAGTTATATATATTTCTTGCTATAATTATAAATAGAGCTATGTGTTAAATATACATTGCATAAATTGTAAACAAGAAGACCAAATCACTGAACTACTTGTAAAGGTATAATGCCAGTGATACATCAAACATACATCAGACAGGAATACCGTTGTAATGGATGTTTCTAAATAAAGCTGTGGCATGCAGTGGTCCGCAACGCCGTAAGGATAACTCCTCACTCTCGTCATACTGTACGTGCTACTCCACTCAAAACTATCCCATCAGTTGAGCTCCCCGAATCCAAGCTGACAACAGATGTTCGAAATGTACTGATACAAATACCAATACCCATAATAATAATAATAATAACCATACAGTTCATCCCAACTGCCACTTGCCAGCTTGACCTCTACGTAACCTGAATACTGATCAGGTCCGTATCTGAGCCGCAAACCCGAATCACCTGGTTGTAGCAAGACAATGGAAGAAAGGGGGAAGAAAGCAATTAGGGAACTTTCAAAAGTAACCGAAAATCCATATTGCAAAGTAGTGAAATTGTAATTCTTCAACACGTTTTAATAATTACGACTTTCCTGCATTTGTCGAACTGTCAGTTGGTACCCGTCTTCGACTTCCGAATGGAAGATCATGGCTAAACGGGCAAATCCTTTAAATCTGTGCCTTATACATTCTAATGTAAATATCGCAAAAGTGGAAGCTTTAGTTAAGTGGCATATAATATATTTAAGTGCATTTCTTTTTTACATGAAATGTCATTCATGATTTAACATACCCGATTTTCCCCAATTTACTTTTATATAACTATTTGGAATTTTTAAAGATTGACTTACTGGCTGGCGGATAGCATACTACTCCCTTGTCATTCCCATCACTTCTAGTAGCCCAACGATCCAACCCCATACAATCCGATAGTCGTTCCTCGTGGCCATAGCACTTTACGGCTTGCAGACACTTTGTTGGCGAGGGCGAGAACGTTGCCTGGTTGACCCCACCGCTGACCGAAATAGTGTTGACATAGCCAAGACCTAAATCGCGACAGAGTACCTCTCCCTCATTGATATCCCAATCTGCAGTGCAGATAGGGGTCCAACTTCCATTAACATATACATCTACGCGGCCAGCGTGTGGGTAAGTTGATTTGGCGTCCAACCTCACTTGATATTCTGCGGAGTAAAGGAGCGATATCTAGAATAACAGCACTTAGCATATACAAATAGTGACGTTCTTTTGACATGCATTCATAAATTTCAGCAAATAATTTCAAAATGATTCAAAATATAAAAACAGCATGTCTTTGTTGCCCGTGATATTAGTAATGCATCATATGATCAGCTAAATACCTCTAAAATATCATTACCCTCGTAATATCATTCGTCTACATACCGACTGAAGATAGTCTAGATATTTGTATGATTGAAATATATAAATACACACTTAAATGTTGAATTTATGTCAATAAAATATATTGGATATTACAACTAACAAAGTACACGCAATATATTATGTATGAAAAAATGTGGATAGTGGTTAGATCTTTTTTCGATGAACCTCACTTTGTATTCTGTAAGATCCAGCAGAATTTGAAACTTATTGAGGTACTATTTGCATAATCCGAAAAGAAAACACAAATATGTTCTATGTTATCTCTCTAATTTTATCATTCATGTGAACAATTAATAATTAGTGCCTTAATTTACGGAATGAATTTAACATAAATGGCTATCGTTCCATTTCGCTTTAAAAGCCTGTGGAATATTTTAAGAAAAGATTTTTCTATGCAAATTCACTGTAATATTTAATTTTCGGTTGATTCGCGGTAATGGAGGTAGAGATCAGTGATTGATAATGCAGATCTGTAGATGCACTAAATGTGAGCAAGAATGCCAAATCAAAGCGATATATTTAGTAATACTCACGGTCTTCAGCTGTGGCAACAGAACAGAGTCCCAGGAGAAAACACAAAACTATTTTCAGCTTCATTGCTGTCATCTTTACACCAGACTCAAGCAAGAAGAATTGATAAATGACAAAATGTTGCTCGTCACACTTCTAATATGCGGTCAGTGCTAGTAACGCTGTTGCCCTAATCCGTATGAGAGCGCATTGTGCGCACACGCATACGACGAATAACCGCCAATGAGGAAATAAAGAAAGATAAACAAACCTCGCTTTGAAAAAGCACTTATATCAATGAAAAACAGGAAGAATCCACTTCAAATCCGTCAAGCGGTACGATCATATTAGTTATTATTTGTTAAACCAGGATTGTTGTATTGTCATGAGTAAAATAATAACAGAAATGCCAAAAAAAAAAAATAGCCATACCGTATTACAACTGTCATATGAAAAATGATGCTATAATGTCAGTATGTTACATGTCATTTTGATATCGATATGAACAGATCAATTATGTCTGGGTTCTTGCCAATGAGGAAATAAAACATAATGCTTATCGATATGCTATTAGTTTTCATGATTTTTTTTTCGCTGTTGCGCTTTTTATTATCCTTATTGACTTGATAATTAAATAATTTTCGAGTCCTGAATCCTAACAGGAAATTTTGAAAATCAACATCTCGATATGCTTTATTTTGACATTCTATTAATCGTGAATGATATATTCAAACTGGAAGTCAACTTCCAAATAACAAATTTCCTCTATTTAAAAACGTCATAGTTGGGTCGTTTACATATTGGTATTCTCTATTCCATTTCTCAGCTTAATGATGCTGGTGGATATTTACATTAAAGTGTTTGGATTAAATATGCCGTATAAGTAGAAGGCATTGTGTACCGCTTCTGTTACAAAAAGTGGTTTAATATCATAATATGTTAAGAACTAATAGTCTATGTCCAATCTGCACGCAAGGCTCTTACATTCACCCTAGAAACAAGTACTATAATTTGAGTTGATTGAATTATCAACAAGATGAGTTTATCCCCTCGAAACAGAGTTCAGGAAAGTAAGAGAATAGAAATGCATCCATTTCCAGCAGTATTTTTAGGTGTTATGCAGTATGGTGATTCAGGTGATTTTTTTTTAAACTTTCCAACCAACATTTCACAAAGCTTCACAGAGTTACAAGGTGTATTTTGGCAATTCCGGGCATAAAGTTATCAAAACATGTATGTGTTTGATTTAATGATATTTATAAGTTCTTAATGTACCTATGATTCCACGCGTGTTATGGGGACAGTAACGGCCAAAATCAAAATTTGTGAAGAAGAAACATGATACTGTTGTCAACAAACATGGTGGAAATAATGCAAAGAAATACAATGATCACGCCATAAAAATATCGTTCTAACAGGCTTCATTTTCATTTCAAATTGGCAAAGGGCCAAATCTCCTACAAAAGCTGAAATGTCATAAACAAACCTCTTCAAAGATCACATGACCGTTGATGTTTATATTTTATCTTTTTTCATAGATCATATCGCAAAAAATGCAGCGGTTGATATATTTGCTCCTATAGTATTGAAAATCCAAATCGATACTGGTCTTTGATAACAAAAAAAAAGTCAGTATTCTTTAATAATTATACCTCAAATTAGTGAATAATATAGGTTAAATCAGCTGGGTTCCTATTTAAAACCGAGTCTTCTTAATTAATGCAAATTCTCTAACAACGATCAATTGCAAAAAAAACCTGGATACTCGCCATTTTTTGGAGAAGGAAATACAGAAAGGAATATATGACATGACATGTTTTTAAAGAGCTTTTAGAGATATAAAATACAAGGAAGAGAAACTAAGGGTTTAATATGTAATCATAATCAGATGAATTTGCATATTCTCCTCAGTCTGTTTCTTTATGATTCATTGGGGATATAAGTGCAGGCTGATAATGTAGGGTCATTTATCGATATGTAAAAAAATAAAAAATATAAATCGTTACGAACATTATAGTAAGACCAATTTTATATAAAACCTTAGGCATTATATTTTAGCGATCAGTTGGCCAGATTTCTAAGACGGTTCATTTAACAATGGAAGTGTTTTTCAAGGCATTCGTCAATACAATTTTTGCCATTTTTGCCAGTATTATACTATAGAACCATATTATTAGATGTCTTTTCGATAGATTTTTTTTTTCCTTTTAAACATGGATATTCAAATGCAACAATGAAGGAGTAAGTTCACATCTATTTCTAAGACTGTTTTTAGTTTAACGGCCAGCCTCATTTCGTCAAGTACCTGTGCATGGATACTATGAATATTTTTAATCATATTTAGATTTTCATATAATTATAGCAAGAAATATCGCTAAAATGTTTCTTCGTTTTACATCTTTCAGGAGACATCCCGGCGGAATTAGGCTTCAATGACCGATGTCCCATCTCATGATCATACCAGTCTGTGGAAAGTAAGACAGCATATAGACTGGTAACACATTTCAACTACTTGACTATATGCCTACTGTTTTGGATTCCTTTATATATATTTTAAAGCTTATACAGACGTTGATGAACACCTTTATCTAATATGTTACGAAATAGTGAACATTTATTTCTTTTCCCTATAAAAGGCGAACATGTGAGAACATAACATTACATTACCGTGTCAATGACAAATATATGAAGGAGTAAACAATTTATTTACCTTAGAATCACGAGCTTTTTTGGAGACCTGTCCTCATTACATGGTGTTGAGATATCGCATGAAAAAGATGTGAATCAGCATGTGAATTGAAATATTAAATGCTCTTACTGATGGGTGAATTTTACTTAACATGTTTCTCTTTATTCACTGTAGGTGTATATATTAAGGATCAAACTAACTTCATAATAATTAATATTTGTTTCTTAATAATAAGTATCTATGTGCAATTCACGAATATACATTAACAACACAAATGCCGACTTAAGTGCAATTTAGGGTATTGATCGAATACGAAGTTTTGATAAGTTCAAGAATAACATAAATATGATACAAAGCTCCTTTTACTTGCTATCATTCATTTAGTTCTACAATATTCATTTGCATTTTAATTAGTTACATCTACATTACCTAAAATAATTCGAATTTTACATATTCTATCAAATGTGTATAAAATGTCCCGCAATACCGTTTGAGAGGGATTCTACAAATCATGTCTTTGTCAGTTACGTAATTTCTAGTTTTCTAGTTTTCAAATATCCTATTCTCATATTTAGAAGATAAGTGATAATTAAAAGATATTTTATAATAAATGAATAAAATTACATAAAGCTGTCATATCCAAAGTTTTCAACTTACTTATTTACATTTTGTTGTTATTACATATTTTACGAGAATGTTTTAGTGGCGTCCAAATCAAATGGAGTAGCATATATTTATTCATTACAGGTGTACTTTGATTGCGATTTAAAACATGATCTTGGGAACACCTAAATGAAAGAGATATCAAACTTTTATTTGGAACCATGTATCTTGATTTTACTATATTGACCCATTATTGTTCAACATAATAGGCATGTAGTGAATAGGTAGTGTAAATAGCAATTGCACAATGTCAAATAACGGAATTTACATCAGATGAAGGGGCTCCGAAATCGGATACACTAATTACTTTCAATGATAGCATCCCCGTCATTGGTATGTATTAGCATTGGAAAGGGAATTTAGATTTCATTTGAAACACGTTCTGCTTGCATATCCATTAACGACAAATGGAAGATAATATATAAGAGTGCTAAAGATAGCATAATTTCGAAAGTAGAGGTGTGATCACCTTACATGAACTTAAATTGATGACTTTGGCCTATGAAGAATTCATTCTCAATAGTGTACTACGCCTAACCAGCACAAAAGTACATGTTGGAAATCTTATGATATGAAATATGTATATATTTATTAAGATAATTAAGTATAGTTATGGGTAATGAATGAATCGAATACATCGTTGATTCGAAAATGTATTCCTTTGTGTACAGGGTTAGAAGTTTGCATATTGTTGTCAATATAAAGGCCTTCCAAAACACTGCAAAAAATATGTTTTAATTAAATTAATGACTGTGAAAAAAAGATATGTCGGATAGCAGATTTAATTCAATTTCATTATGCAAATTCATCTGAAAGATAAAGATTCAGATGGTTTTCAATCCTGTTCGCATTTCTATTTGTATTTAAGTGTAATGAAAATAAACAGCGTTGATTAATTATTATTGTCTGTAAAGTTAGAAAACCCATAACCAAAAACGCATAACTTGTTCCGTGTAGGTTGGTAGCTATAATGTAGTAGATGCCAATGAGGATTTAGATGAAAACTATAAATACAATACTTTACATTTAAAATTAATTTACAAGCATCTGTGAGTATTAGTTACAGGTGTAAATGTGCACATCATTTACTTGTGGCTCATATTTTCTCTTGTGTACCAATATGTCATGCTAGAATTAAGAGTAAATGTTTGCTTCATGTGGTATATGGCTACTTTCCGTAAAGAGATGTTAAGCTAGAGACGGGAATATTCGCATTATTTGAAACTTTATTTGACATGAACCACACATTGAAAAAAAATTATATATATATATTTGTTTTCATTTCAAAGTGGCTTTTGACTGGTAAAACAGAATGCTGGTGCTGAGAGACCATAAAATATTTTTTGTCTTTTCATTTCTGTGAAGGGAACTTTATTGCGAATAAAAAAAAAATACAGATTTGGATGAAATCTGAATTCTCAAAAACTAAAGGAAATATGTTTATCCCATAGATGTCGTTAGTTATCATATTGAAGTCGGTAAAGAGAAACGACCTTTCAGGCAATATCTTACAACGTTATGTTTTAGTGTTTATATTGATAAAAATGGGTTATCAGCGACAGGTAAGTACGAGAATGAATGGAAATCAATGCATAATGTATAAAATGAGAATTTTATGCAGAATTTTAAACGTTTCTCTTATTTTACAGCCATTAAATTAGGCTCGTCATATGTATTGTTGTTAACTCTGAAACATAATGTATGATGGATTATGTCTCATTCTTTTGCAGTTGTCTTGACATCGTTCTACTTGCAATTCCATGGGTTTTTTTCTCCATACAAGCTAACTTTTAAAGACTTTAAAAAGGGAAGAAGGGTGAATCTAAAATCACATATTCAGCAGGATGTTTGGGCTTTTCAATATCATTACACTGCAATTTAAAAAAAAGAGAGAATAAGGCTTTCAATTGTCACTGCCACAATAAAGTTCAGTGGATATAAGTGTGAGATGAGGAGGAACGAGATTTCATTCAAATCAACGCACATCATTGTAACTTTTAACGGTTATCTAGCCATCAAACCCTCTTTAGTCCGCGTGCAATACTTAATATGCAGTATAGGTTTCGCCTTATAAAGTTGTCTTAACATCTGTCGAGTCTACAAAATGACGACAGCTTTCTGGTTGTAAACAAATAGCTACAATCCAAAACAATAAACATAATTAAAGGCTATAGCATTTCATAACATCGTTATTGTTAACACTTTATGATAAATTCAGGACAATCCATTTGCAAAGAAAGTCATGAAAGTCAGTCTTTATTATTATAATGGAATATCAAAAATTCATTGAAAAGTACATTCAACATAGAAAACGTAATGGAATATGATATTAACATACCACGAAACCTCAGAACTGACAGATTTGAAAAGAAAGCTGTTTGTAATATCTTCTCTCACGTTACAGAAACGTCACAGCCTACACGAGACGCATGAACTGGAGACGAGTCGAACTCTGGCCATCCAATAAACTCCTTAGAAAGTTTTTCTTTCAGCGGAGCGTATACAAAAACAGAAATCGCGCCATAAGTTTGGATCTTTGCCAAGAGAGCGCGAAGGAGGAAACAGATGGCTAAAAATGCAGATGAAAACAACATTAATGACGACCACTTATCTGTGATTTAAACCGTTGTAACGTGAGATATTTCAATAAGCTGGGAGATGTTCTGATATTTAACAAGATGGACATTGTGCTGAAAATTATGTATCTTTGAGAAACAAATATGCTCGTTTAAATCTAACTATACAATTTAAAATTTCACACATTCTCTAGAAATTGATTTACCTAGTGATTTTTTAAAATAATCCATAACAATGATTTTAAATATATTCAAGGAAGACATGAACTAGAACATGGCTTAGTAATGACAACTGCAAGCACCAACGCAAAACAAAATGTGTGAAATTGGTGATCGAATATATATCTTTCCTCGACATTTTTTAGTAGGTGGGATGTCGCCAATTATTTGAGATTTAATCAGTCGCCGTTTATCAAAATACGTGCGATTGTTTCCAATGATACAGCGTTGTAGGTCAGAAATTGAAAGTCTAAGTTGTACTGAAATGCTCAGAAAGAGGGTTTGTAGATTGAGGGAAATGCTACCCTAGGGGTTGTTGAACTCCCCCTGAAGCAGATAGTTTCTCCAAAACACAAGGCGTAGGGCCCTGCAGGGGCCCTACGCCTTGTGTTTCGGAGAAACTATCTGCTTCAGGGGGGAGTTTAACAACCACTACACTAGATTTTCCCTTAATCTACAGCACCAGGTCGCTGAGTACTTGAATATGTATATCAGGCAATCGATTAATGGCCTTCAAAACTGCATCATCAGAGACTATTGCATATAATTTGTGAATCGACATCTTTTTGACATCCAAAAAAATAACCAGGGCGACAAGAAAAAATAAGGTCTAGGCAAAGAGATTTTATAGTTTAATTCACTAGTTGGAATTTCATTGGATAGTGCTTGCATTGTTATCATCAATCCGCTTTTAACATTTAGTCCCTCTGTTTGTTGCTGCCATTAAACATCTGACATTTACATTAACACTCTTCTTTCTTTCTTTATTTATTTATTTATCTGATGTTTTTATTCGTTGATTTTGATTTTTATATTGTATTTACTGTTGTATTATTAACATTAATTTCGTTTCATTATTCATTTCCTATTCTTTCTGTTTTTCTCTCTTTATTTGAATGTATTCGTTTATCTATTGTTATTTATTTTTATTTTTTTTTCCATTCATTTATTTATCGATTTAATATGTTTATTATTATTATTATTTTTTTGTTGGTATTATTATTATTTATTAGTTTTATTTGTTTCTTTTTTTGTGTGTGTGTGGGGGGGGGGGGGGGGGGGAGGGGGGGTATTCTCGGACTCTTCAAGTTCGGTCAATAAGTATTCAGTTGACCCCTGTGTTGCAACTCCTCTCCTTGCAGCTGGTAAACATACCACATCAGTTGACCCTTAGTTCAATGTTAGAGTTTACATCATCTTTAGAGAGCGTGGTCAGTATCTTATGTATACAAATGATTGATATTTTCTCCAATCTCACTCAGGTTTCATTTTTTTTTCTTAGTGAGGTGATTCGACGTAAGTGCGTAAGACTTTAATTTTCTTTTGCATTTATATAATGTAATCATCCCCATCTTTGATTGCGTTGTCATTTGTATCATTCTGGACATCAAAAGAGGTGTTCTCTGTGTCAATCACATCACCGGTATATTTTTGTTTCATAATTTTTCACAAGATCGGTACAGCTACCTTTTGTATCATGTGTAGCTTATGTACAGCTGCTGGGACCTGTCTTGGCTCTGTTTTTTTTTTTTTTTTTTTTTTTTTTTTGTCGGCCCTGCCCTTCTTCTCTTTATCGTAGACACCAAAGTTTATAACTTTTCTCCTGACCTACTTCGCTTCTGTATCTGCAGCAGTGACATAATTATTGTTCTTTTAATTTTGCAAATCCATCCTATTAAAGTATGATATCGTGTGTTTTTTTTTTCTTCTTGAAGTCATATATTTCCCGTACTGATTGAAATGTGTTTAGTACCATCATTCTCTCTGGGTTTCTTTGCTGTCCTCGGAATATTGTCTCTTTAATCACTGGAGTTATTCTTATGGCGCGAGCATTCTGTTGTTCTTCCTTCGGTTTTCTCTGGCCAAAACGTATACAATCAGTGATTTTATTGGCTGTGTTTCCAATCTCTCCTAATATTTCACTGATGTTTACAATATCGCCTTTTCTATCTTTTTACAGGGTCCGGGTCTTCACTTTCTTCAAAAATGGAGACGTTTAGATTCCGCTTTCGTTTGTTTCTATCGACCGAATTATTGGTGTACAGGGCTGCTACCTCTTCTTTTCTTTCGGCTCATTTTATTTCAGTGCCTCGACCTATAAAGAAATCTTCTCTAATCTCTTTGTGAGTTCACTTGTTAAATGTTCCTTGTTATCTGCTATTCTTTTTTACTATACATTTATTTTTGTTAATGGTAATTTCCATGATTTACATTTTCGAGACAACTATTTCAAAGAATGTTTCTCATCTCTCCTCGATGTATAAGTTATCTCTTACTGCGTTGAGTGCTGGCAACTTTCAGCTAGGGCAGTAGCAGTGGAAATTATAGTCAATTCAATTCAATTCAAATTTAGTGATCATGCAAAAAATAGAAATACATTCGGTATACAAATTTATTTTCCTTTTTCTTTTATTTTTGAAATATACAAAACATCAATCGAACATATACTTAAAGGTCATAAACAGTCACAAATAGATATAGCACACTTTAGAATAGGACATGAATACAAATTAGTTAACATAACAATACGACAAAGAAAAGGAAAACACACACCAATAGAAGACGGCATAAGGCAGAGGAAATCAGATGTTGGGCAGTTATAGGCAAAGGAAAAAGGCAGATGAGGAGATTGGAGGTAACGGAAGCAGGGTAAAGAATGTAGAAACGTGTATATGAGAGTGAAAAAAACAGAAGTAGAGATAGGGAGGGAGAAAAAAAGCCACATAGAGTAAAGAAGAAGGAGATGGATACAGAAGAAATTAGGTTGTGAAAGATAAGAAAGGAAATAAGAAAGATGGAAAAGAGGATGAAAGGAAAAAGAGTGAGGGGTGAAAAGAGACAAGACCTTTACGGCATCATAGTTTTAATTATGTTGCACATATCCTTCAAAGCTCTCAAACAAGACCAGATTAGCCTGGATGATTCAATGTGCCTATTTCACTTTAATTTACCATTTGTTGAAAATTAAAACACCTGTTGATTTGAACTCAAATTTATTGAAACTGTACACGCTACTAAAATATAAAATAAACGTTCATTAAGAAATACATGTACTAGATTGACAACTTAACTGCATTCCTAAATAATAAAGACTGAAGAATGATCATACAAAATATAAAATAAAGGTTTATTGAGAAATACATAGGCCAGATTGGTAACTTAACTGCATTCCTAAATATTATAGACTAAAGACGTATCACAAAAAAAAATTAAGAGGTGCTCTCAATTCAAGTATAAGGAGCATAACACAAGTAACTGACATAGACATATCCAACATCATTACTAGCATTATCACTATCGTGTCAGATAGATTAGCAAAGTATAAATTGACAGGTGATAAAGCCATCTTCAGAGTAATTAAAAAAATAATCTCAATTAAATACACAACAGTGGCCTTCACCAGTATTAGTTTGTCATCTGGGTCACCAAATTCTTCATCGCACATCTTAACCATATACACACACTACACACTGCACACTGTCATCGATTATTCCTTGTTTAAAGCATCTTTCAAGTGATTAAATCATCTTGTAATTTGGATGGATCTAATTTTTTTCAAGGTTCTATTCTAGGGCCTCTATTGTTTATTATTATGTTAATGATATATGTAATGCATCTACAGCCTTGCAATATATATTATTCGCAGATGATACAAGCGTTTTCCTCTCTCACCGTGATATACACACAATCAAGACTAGAATTAATATTGAGCTTCCTAAGTTTACACAATGGTTTCGAAGTAACTTGTTAGCTTTAAATGTATCAAAAACAAACAATATTCATTTTAAGGAAGGAAGATTTGCAATGAGCAACAATTAGTAGTTAGACTGGATGATGTGGAATTGGAGAGGCAGGTTTGTACTAAGTTCCAGGGTGTTCATATTAATGAGAAGGAAAACTGGGATGACCACCGGAACAGTATAATGTCTCCAATTTCTCGGAGTATTGGGATTTTATATAGAGTAAGATATCTTGTGTCTGACAGAATATTATTGATGATATATGATAACTTGTTTTTGCCATATATTTCTTATTGTAATATTATATGGGCAGTATCAAAGAGTGTAACAAGTGACATTCATCTGTTACCAAAAAAAGCTTTAAGAATTTGTGCTGGGGTTGCTTATCGTGAACACACAGATCCCCTGTTTGCTAGGTTTAAATGCCTTAAAGTCGGTGAAATTAATTTTCTTCAAACCTCTTTATTTATGTATCGTTATAGTACTAATGTTTTACCTGCCTCGTTTTCTTCCATGTTCATGGAAAACAATGCTATTCACTCTTATTCGACGAGACAAGCGGCAAACTTGCACTTGTTTAATGCACGTACAGTATTGGCACATAAATCAGTGAGACATACTGGTCCAGACGTTTGGAATTCTTTACTGATTGAAACACGTAATTTGCCTACAATTTACTCTTTTAAAAGTGCAGTCAAGCGCATGCTCATTGCAAACAATTTTATTTAAGATATTTGTTCTATTAGTTGGTTGTTAATTCCCCTGAACATAGCGTGTACTTAATTATATTATGATTGTATATATTCTATATAATATGTATACATGTATACTCACTCCCCCTCTCACTCCCCCTCTCTCTTGCTTGTCTTACGTTTTCTGCTCTCTCTCTCTTCTCTCTGTTTCTGTTTCAGTATGGATGGACTGCACCTTTTATCATGTCTGCTACATATTTCCTGCTCTTGAACGTACTGTAGAGATTTCAATCTTATTCTTTATCTGTATTTGTATATAGTGTATTACTTTTTTTTGTATTTAATCTATTAATCTATGTTTACTTTTAAGAATGTATGAAAGATGTAAGATCTTAGGTATGGCAACACTTCAAGCGTCCAGCTTATACTGCCAGACCTCTGTGTGTTTCTATTTTCAAAGTTTGTATGTATGGAACTGATTATTGTGAAACATGCAGGAATAAATAAATAAATAAATAAATTAATAAATATGATTCTTGGGTTTTTTAAGGAAAAAATAACCCCTCTGAATGTTGGACTCTTCCGAAAAGAGGTGAGAAAAAAGCTTCTTTTACTAATAAAGTCCCATTAAGTGTCTTTGTTGAGCATTTTAGAAATCTTGGTAATGTAGACAATGTTACAGACGTTGGGAGTAGTATATCAGAAGTTGAAAATTTTGAAATAAATTCGTCGTTGGAAAGTTTTAACGAGTCTGATATTTTTTTATAAATGCTCCAATAACAATCGATGAGAAATTGCTGGTTATCAAACTTTAAAAAAAAACCCCAAGGCTTCTGGTATAGACTTGATGAGAAATGAATTTTTGAAAAATTGCCAAATTAGTATTTTACATTTAAATATATAGTTACTTTTTTTAATCTTGTGCTAGATAATGGTATTATTCCAACTGACTGGTGTGTAGGGATTATCGTCCCAATTTTTAAAATATAAAGGCGAGGACACAAACCCAGATAATTATAGGGATATTACACTTCTTAGCTGTTTAGGGAAGCTGCTTATTTCAATTTAAAACCTGGGGGGAACGATCATATACATTCACAAGCCCGACCTTTTGGAATAGCCTACCTGAAGACATAAAAAGTTGCTCGACCTCATTGTCCTTTAAAAAATTTCCAAAAAACTTTGCTATTCTCTTCTTAGCTACTTTTCTTCTTGAATGCGCCTTGAGCACTCCACAGAGTGGATTTGGCGCTATATAAATCACATTATTATTATTATTATTATTAATTTAAAATATAGATTTTTTTTTTGGATTGTAATAAGATTTTCGGCGAAGAACAGGCTGGATTCAGGTCAGGATATTCAACAATTGATCATAGTTTTGTACTGAAATGTATTATTGATATCTGTTTGCAACGGAAAAAGGGATGTATTGTGCATTTATTGATTATAAAACGGCCTTTGCTTTGATTGATAGATCATCTTTATGATTGAAACTTTTGGCTTCCGAAGTTAAGGGCAAACTTAAATGATCAGTTATCAGAATATTTTATGTGTAATGTAGGTGTTAGACAAGGTGAAAACCTGTCACCGTTGCTGTTTGCTATGGTTCTGAATGATCTTGAAACTCATATCAGTACATTTTATGGGGGTCTTTCTATGATGGACGATGTTTATAGTGATGGTTTGTCAGATGAAGATATTCAACTTTTTTTCAGGCTTTTTTTTTAATATGCTGATGATACTCTTAATGAGCTTCAGAAAGCATTAATTGCTGTGGAGGAGTACTGCAGGAAATGGTATTTTGAAGTAAATACGAGTAAGACGAAGGTTGTTATTTTTCAAGAGGAAATGTGAGGAAAGTACCTAAATTGATGTTTAATGGTGATGATCTTGAAGTAGTAGATGACTTTAATTATTTAGGAGTTAAATTTAATTATAATAGCAGTTTTAAGAAGGCAATAGCCAAACAGGTGACTCAAGATAGGCAAGCTTTGTTCAGTATGTTGGTAAAAGCTAAACGGATTGCAGTTATCTCTTGATACTCAATGTGAGTTGTTTGATCGTATGGTGCTGCCTATTGTGTTATATGATAGTGAAGTCTGGAGCTTTGAGAATTTAAATAAAATATAAGTTTTTTTCACAGGAAATTTTTAAGAACAATCTTGCAAGTAAATAAGTGTACACCCGATACTATGGTATATGGTGAAACTGGTCGTTGTGTGATTGGTTTTTGGTTAAGAATAGTCAATGGAGAACAGTCAAAATATACTTTTTTATTATACAGATTAAAAAGAACATTACGTGAAAATGAGGAAATAGATTTTGTATCATCTTGGATTACATGTATTGAAAACATATTGAATAATGCAGGATTCACTAATATGTGGCTTTCTCAGGGCAATGGATTTAATACCGATTGGATTTTAGGTGCATTTCGGTTGAGACTAGCTGATATGTTTAAACAGGAATGGCAAGCAGCAACCTTGTCCAATCGGGTGTGCTTAAATTATAGGATTTTTAAACTTCATCTAGAATTTGAAAAAAATATTTGTGTCTCTTGAATAGTGCATATGCACTATTATGTAAGTTTAGATGTCGAACACGTAGATTACCCGTTAACAGTCGTTTCAACTCTAATTTGTTAAATGAAAGTTTATGCACACTCTGTACATCATTAGATATTGGCGATGAATATCACTATTTGCTCTATATTTGCCCATTTTCTTATTAATGAGAGAAAACTGTACTTGTCTGATTTGAATTTACATAGACGAAATACAACAGTAATGGCTGAAATTCTTATTACAAAATTGCTTGCCAGCTTAAAAGCTTGCTAAATTTGTTAAAAGTATTATGAAGGAATTTAGATATAAATCCAAAAAGGATGCAGTTGTTGATGTTGTAGGTGAGAATCAAAGTCAGGTAGTTACACGTAGTGGTAGAATAGTTAAAAACCCTATAACTCTAGTACTTTAGTTGTATTTAAAATGTATATATATATATATATATATATATATATATACACATTTATTGTTGGTTTTTTAATGTTTCGTTGAGAAATGTTGTTTAATATCTAAACTATATACCCATGTACAAGTATTCAATATACCATTTATATTATTGTAAATATGTTGCGCTCTCATACCCCGAGAGGGGGTTGATAGAGTGAATAAAATCTTATCTTATCTTATCTAACATACCTAGCATCCATTTTCTTCAATGCTCCTGTCAGCATCTTCTTTAGCTTGATGTGATAGGTTGGGAAATATAGTGGACTTGTTTTAGCATATTTCGTCTGAATGGTCCTTGCCTTGGAAGGGGTATCACTTTTGCCCAGACATCTACCTGGTGGCTGAATCTCCACAACCTGTTGCCCACACCCCCCCCCCCCCCGGCTCCATTTCTCCCGAAAATGTATCTTTTGTTACTTTTACAACTCTGTGTATGTTCTACGAAATGCTCAATTCGGAAGCACTGGATTCCATTGTGTAATTAATAATGCTGATCTGATGTTTACAAAGTTTATCTGGTATTTCCGATAGAGCCTATTAACTCAGTCACAGCTGACTAATAAAATCAAATAATATTATAATGCCCATTATGTAAAGTAACATGTAGGCTACTTGTAGACTCGGTCCCTTCAATGATGTATCTGCCAGGTTGCATTTAGTTCTTACCCAATATTTTCTTTACAATCATTCTCACTAATCAGTATCTCATAGTATTCAATATCAAGTAGATTATGGGTAGTATATTAAGGTAGCTTATAGGTAATATTTACGTATGTTCATGGTAGATTTGCTACTTGGTTGAGTTGAGGGTAGAGAGTAGAGACTTTTTGTAAATATAATTCTGAAATTTCTGGGGTTTTTTTCACACTATACTAATTTGGTTCTATAGAATAACAAATGCAAACACTAAACTAAGATTAAACACATGCGTATTTCACTTATATCAGGAACCTTAAGTAGTCCCCTGTAAATATAAAATGGCGATGGCATAGGTGACGTGACACGCATATTATAACAATGGTTTCCTTTTCTTTTTTGTAATACACTTTAGCGGTTGCTAATCTTATGACAGACTGACGTGATCAATATTTACCTCGAGGGACGTTGTATATATGGAAATTTGAAATTTGAACGTATTGGACTTCAGTCCTACGTCTTCCACTCTCTTCTGGTTTGGTCGATATGCATTAATTATAGAATTCTTTGTATTGCAAAAGCATCTGATCTTGTATCGCTATTCATTGTATTCCAGTACTGGGGTCACCATAAGAACTAAAATGCCAACCCTCCGCTAGGCGTCGGTATATCGAGCCACCTCAGAGTTTGTCTTAGAACTTGTTCTTGAGCTCTTCTAGCAAGAATCAGTTTGGAATAAATTCGTCTTCTTGTCAAAAGCATTGCCTATGAAACGACAAACTCTGGTTTTACTAAACTCAACGAAATGATCAAGCAAAATGAAGGCATACTACACGATATGAAAATAAATTAATGGAATAGAAAAATCGCTGCCTAGAGGAGCTAGGTAGGGAGATAGAGCGAACGACTGATGTAATAGTGAAATTAGACCATGCTACCAACGATCTCCATCAATATTGATTTATTCGCACCTAACAATAAACATAATAGCAATGACCCTGAGTAACATTTTACATAGCGAATTGCTAAAACTTTGTTAGTTCAGTAAATAATACAACTTTCTCATAGTATCCATTTTGATGTAGGAAGTATTCTTTAACACCTTTTTTAGACTTTGTTAATATCCAGTGTTATATAATTTGCATTTTAGAGACCTGCTTAACAGATTTTTGCCCAATAATACATATGGATTGATACGGACAGGAATCACAGACGTGGCGGAGATTGTATATCGAAAATTCATTAAGTTATTTCCTTAGAGATGGCCTAATGCTTGATACTAGTGTATGTAACTCCATTTCTACAGATATTAATCAAGACAAGACAAAAGAATATCATCCCTGGTGTTATATAAAATGTTCAGGTTTTGATGTTTATACCGATGCCATGGACTCCGTGTTTAACATCACAATACAAAGCAAAAACAAATAAAGCTATGTGATTGGCAATTTCAATATTGACTTCTTAGAGCATGATCAAAATAATCTTGATCCAAAAAATACGAACGTCTTCTATATTCATTCATACTACCCTTGAACTAATAAGCAGCCGATCATTTACGAGTCTCTCACATCTCAAAAATTGAATATTCGCAATATGACATCAACGAAAGTAAATCTTTGACACATCAGAGAATCATTGCTGCCCTGATTTACACAAAATCGAATAGGAAATATATACTGTAATGTAGAAATGAATGCAAATTATAGTAATTTCTAATTCAATTTCGTACATTTCTTTCCACCATATTAGGGGGGAACAGGAACAAGAGATTAACATGAGGTCAATTCAAAAAGAAAATAAAATGTGCAAATGGTATCTAATGTAACCCAAAGACCAGAATGCTACAGTTTATGAAACAATTTGAAAATACCCTAATTATGTCCGGATGGCAGTTACGAAAAACAAAAAAAAAATATCTCCAAAGAATTTAATCCAAATCATTCGCGCAATCATCTATCAGTTATTTACTTTAAAAAATATATATATTTGAAACGTGATTGGGGCCAGACCAAGGTTGTGAGGGTATCATGCGCTGGAGGATGTGACACATGAGTATGCTTCAGTCATCAAGGGGGAGCTGGGCAGAGTAATATGACAGAAAGCTAAAATCCATTTAAGGGAAAAATCCCATCCCTGATTTCTTCAAACCTCGTCCAGTGCCTTTCGCTATAGTATTACGGAGAAAGTTGAACCCTGCTACAGGGTGAAATGATCACTTCTCCCGTCGAATTACTTGAATTGGCAGCCTCGTACATTTAGTTGTGAATACAAATGGCACAATACGAATTTGTGGGGATTGTAAAATAATGGTTACCGCTTCATATGCCACTAAAATAACATGCATGGGTATCAACATCGTTTCTCATGGAGTAGATTTACCAAATTCTTCAGGTATATTTAACACTTTTGAGTATAAATTTAAAATAAAGTAAAAAGTATAAAGTACCATAATCTAGAAAATTATAAATTCATAACTGTTGCTAGGTGTGTTTTGTACTAAAATGGATTTGGTAAGTATCTTAACTTCTGATGGCAAAGCTATTTTACAACATGGGTAAAATGAATATGACGTGCTACCATAATGAAAATAACATTCTAATAATTAATATTTTTTCAATTTACAAGTGAGTCCATGTATGATTTACACAATTTACAAAGTGTTTGGCATCTATTATATCTTTATTCTATTTTAATTTAAAAAATATAGTGTAATTGCAACCAAGGCTACGTGTCGTCTCCTATTCTCGCCGATAGTATCGATATCACGATATGTCTAGATAGTACTAAACAGTAAGCTCTTCGTGAAACAGTTCAGGAAGTTCATAGATCTCCGTAGTTGACGGATAAAGTTATGACTGTCCTGTCGTTGATTTCGAAAAACGGGCCTCAGGGTCTATTTAAGTACAATATACTACCATTTTGAGTCTATTCCGCACTAGGCATTATCCAGGCAACTATGGATAGGTTGGTCCAGGATTTACCAGGAGTTGTTATATACCTGGATGACGTGCTTGTGACAGGAAATAGAGACGATGTCGAGAAAGTACGTTGGCGATTTGAAGAGGCAGGGGTTATATATCTGAGTCTATTTTGGGTTACAAGATAGATGCCTGTGGTTACACCCAGTATATGACAAGGTTCGAGCACAGTGTTTGAAGCTCCAGGTCAAAACAATGTAACTGAACTGAAGGCATACCTGGGTCTCCTGAGCTACTATTGGCGTTTTCTACCCTCGCTGAATAATGTGTTTACACCTTTACATCGACTCCTTGCTCGTGTTGTTAAATGCGATAGACTGAACAGCAAGAAACTGCCTTTAAGAAGTAAAAAAAAAATGCATACGTCGTGACCATATCATATATCTTAAACAATATGTAAATAGTTAAAAACTGTTGACATTATTTTCGTTTGAGGTGCAAAAGAGAAAATTATGACAAATGAAAAAGGATTATCATCCTTGTTAACGTTATTTTCTATTGGAACACAAGTTTAAAGACAAAATGAGTAATTTGCAGAAGGGGGGGGGGGTGAGGGGAGGGGGAGGAGGAGGCAGGAGCGGGGAGGGGGATTGTTAGTGTATATCCTGCGAATATGTACCATATTATGCAGTTTCTATGTTATATGATTTATGTATGTTATGGTGACCATTAGTACTCTTTGGAAAGTTTGAGATAAAGCTAAGAAAACTAAACTAATCGGGGAAAAATCAATACAGCATGTTGTGAAATACAAAAGAAGATATTCAAAGTCGAAAGTATTTGAATTATGTGTTGAAACCATTTAATTGAAATTTTCGAGATTGTCACAATTGCTCAAAGAGTAACAACATATTAACTGGCATATTTTGGAGCATTTCATTATTAAGCAAATTATGTTAGAAATTCTGATTGCAAAAAACTTTTTTTTTTTCTTCCATTTTTCCCTGGAGTGTGAACAAAGTGTGAACAAAGTGTACTGTTTACTCGTCGTGTTTTGTTTGTTTATTTATTTGTGTTGTTATTTTTGTCCTTGTTCTCATGTTTGTTACGTGTACCCATTTAACACCTGGGTGGAGATTGCCAAATGTAGATTCATGTCTTGCCAAAGGATATTAGTGCCACGCCGGGGTTCGAGCCACCCGACCTTTCCATTTCCGGTGAAGTTTCCAAACAACTCGACTACGGCATTCGTCATTTCACCTAGTCAGTGATTGTGCAAAATCTGTAAACAATAATAATAATAATAATAATAAACAAAATCAAGGGTGTATTCAATTCTCGTTGATTTGAGGACAAAACATTATTATTTAGTTAAACGATGTGCATTATGTACTTCTCGAAAAATATGATAATACCATTGTTAATGATATTTGCAAGTTTTTACAATAAAATTTATGATCTGAATTTCAACTGCAGATGAGCCAGTTTTATTAAATTCCATTTGCCATTTGACTTTATACCTTGCTTGTGTACTGCTAAGGCCCGCAGGCAAGAGAAAGAAATTTAATTCAAATTGGAATTATGAAACAGAAATCATGGACGTAGCTAAATAATGGTAATAATAATAATGATTATAATAATAATAGTAATAACAATAGTAATAATAAATTGAATAAATACATTGAAAAGAGAAACAAGTAGGAAAGCTGAATTCAGTAATGCGTATAATATTAAGCAATTAAATAGGTATGTTTTCAGTATAGTTTCTAATTGCCCAACTGCATTAACTTGTCTTACATAGTATGGGATATTTTTCCAGTGGGTAACAATATGGCGCATGTTGCTTTGTTAGGCAAGCATGCAACAAAGGAATTCCGAAATGAAACCGACTTTGTCCAACTCTGTTTATGGATGGCTCTGACATGTATATAGATCTACTGTGCAAAAGCCTTGTTACTCCGTGGGTTTCCGAATCTGTTCCAGATCACAAATCATGAATTTTAACTCACAAGGAGATGCATCAAAAGTCAACATGCGACTCACCCCCCCCCCCCCCCCCCCCCCCCCCTTTAGTAATTTATTTAGTATTACATTTAGAACTTATAAAACTGTGCTTTTAAACTGATCATCAAAAATAACACACATATTGTTCGCCTTCTTTACCGGGACAACATCTAAGTCAACAATTTCAAAAGGCGGCAAAGGCACATGAAATCAAAATTGACATGCGAAACTTCTGTAATAATGGCTTACGTTATATGAATCGGAATCTGCATAGAGCATTCTAGAAAAAAAAAAACAATATAGAAATCAATATTTCTAGGGGTGATGTATATATTGTAAATAATATGGGACCGGTAACGAACCCTTGCGGTACGCCTTGTGTTGATGTGAGAGCTGATGAATGCACACGATATAACAACAGTTTAAGAACGAGATGTTATATATTTGCGAAACCAGTCCAGTGCATCGTCTGGGATTCCAAGCCAAATTGACGTCTATTGCATGAAAGTGACTTGGCTTAATGTGTCGAACGCAAATGATTAATCTATAAGGACCAAACTTTCCTCATGACCTTGTTATAAGGACATCGGTATTTCATTGGAGACACTCAGGAGTGCTGTCTCACAGTACTAGGAAAAAAGTCAATGCTGATTATTGTTTTCCGAGTAGTGGTGTTCAGACAAGAAAACCCGCAGTTGCGAAGCTGCGGCTCTCTCGACAGTATTTGCCCCAAACTGAAGATTTGCGACTGGTCGATAGTTCTTTTAATCTTCACTGTCAAACTTTCGATCTTTAATGAGGGGACAGATGTTGGTCCCTCCGGAAAAACCTCCTACAAGACATTTGTAATCTATCGCCTCTCGGTAACATTAAGACCTCACTCAAAATCTCGTTATTTAGACAAGTCTTGTTATAAATGTTTTCATATTTCTCTACATTTTATATCTTCATTTCACTGTTCCATGAGTATTATTATCATTAATAATAGTAATTATACATGTTCCTAATTCAGTGTTTCAAGTAGCTACAAATATAATTCTGGTACATTATATTATTAGCGGTTAAATTCCGAAGTACAATTCTGCCTTAGAGTTATACCGTAATTGGAAAAGGTTAATTGTCAAGAATTATTCCAACGATTAGAGTTGACCGCAGATTAACAACAAAGATTCTTCGTATTTGACGAATAAACCAAGTTATTCCAACTGCCATCTGTAAGCTTGACCCGGACCCAGCCTGAATATTGATCAGGTCAGTAGATGAGGTTAGCGCTTGCTTCACGTGGTAGCAGATATCATAAAATGTCGTTCTTACATTGATCGTTCAGCCATTTGATGATATGTTTGGTTTTCATTGTGTAATTGTTTAGGGGATCAACGCAGGAAGATGGCAATATTATTGAATAAAGATGTGGAATTAAAACATGTTTATTACTAACCCGTTGACTACTGGATTCTCTCTTTCACATTAATACAGGGATCACCCGGTTCCCGTTGGCAATGAGTTTAGAAAACAACACTTGATTAATATGTATGCATTTTTGTGTATGTCTAAATGTATTTCATTACCTTCAGTCAGTTTTGGCCAATTAAGAAAAGAAAGAAATCAGTTTAAATTATTTATTTAAATAGCGATTTAGGTGTTCAACACCCCCCCCCCCCCCCCTCCCTAAATTCGTCTTCAAATATCACCCAGTGTTTTAGGTCTTTAGAAATTAAATGAGCTTGTTTATAACGCCAAAATGCTGATATATATATATATATATATATATATATTTTTTTTTTTTTATTTTTTTTTTTTTTGGGGGGGGGAGGGGCTCGTTAGAGAATTTAAAGTAAGAAAAGACCCCAGAAGTGATGAAGACCTTTCTCTTTTTCCTTTTTTCTTTGTTTGTGCTTGTCAGAGAATTTTGGATAATAAGCACAACCTTTAAAAATCGTGGGTACGTCACTGTGTTCAACACTAATATTGCTACATCCCCTTGAATTATTTCAACATAATTATGCAGGCTTATATCATCACAGTGGTATAATCGACAGCCATTAAAATTTGGGTATAACACATGTTATCAATTTTGTGTATTTCTAAACCCGAGATAGTTTTAGTAGAAGATGAACAAAAAATTTTTAAATCATTTAGTTTGTGAATTTAGGGGTGGAAAATGGATTACTTTTAATATTTTCATTGAAAGGATATTAGAGAATATATTTTGTGTAGAAATTAATTGTGTAGGATGAAGAGAAGGTATGATAAAATGGTGATAAACATGCATGAAGGTTAAAGTCTGACTTTGCCTTTTTCGGGTGGCCAGACAAGGGGGGAATGTACAGAATTGGTGGCACGGTAGGGGGTTAAACATAGCATACTAGCACTCGATAAGTTAAGGGTCTATGTGTTGCAGTCTTTATCTATTATCTGCTATACCATTTTCTGCACTTTCCAAATTCTTGCACTCCTTTCATTTATGCTGTTGCTGAAAATCTCATGAAGAATACACCCCGCCCCACCCTGTAAACTTACATGAAACTTGTTAGAATACAAATACAAAAAATATAACCTTAAATGTACAATTATCCACACTGTCCTGAATGCCAGGAATTCCCATAAAGTAAGATGGTATTGTTTTGATAAAAACATTTAAACTAATATTTATTAAAATACGACCGGCTGGAAATCCATTTCGAAAGACGCTAATTCCAGTAAAATTTAAAGTATAAACTTTTCTGAAAAAAATGAATATATTGCTAGATTTTTTTTCTTCCAACCTGATTTAAATGAGCTAGGGCAATAGCTTTAACATTTGGGCCGAAATGCAGTAATCCAAGACAAGCAAAAGTGGAGAAAATCTTGATAATACTCGCAAACGTTTAAAATGGATTTTGGAATGAAACTCTTTACATTATTATTTAAAAGGGTTTTTTTTCTGTGACAAATTGGAATGTCAGGGTTTCCCCAATGAGCCGTCAGATTTATGGTTAAAACGGCTGGTCCGCAACAAAAAGCAAGTCGCTCCGAAATTCCCCACTTGAAATGTTGTGTCAGTCCGTCCCTGTAGGAATAATCATGTAGTTGTGCATTTCACACACACGGTGTGTTTATTTTGTTTTATTTGGCATAAAGAAAGAATCTTGAAAGTTCATAGAGTCAATTTGATTCGAATACCCTCGGCAGGTATGTAGAAAAGGCTGACCTAAGATTTACATTGCTCCTGAGTGATATAAGGTTGTTTGTTTAAGTCAGCAAAAAATAATGCTAAAAATGAATAAATGGCCTGTTATATTACGATCATGATTTAAGCAAACCTATCAGAAACCACACTTAGTTTCATCTTCTTTAACTTCTTTAACTAATATTTGTTTTAGCTTGTTAAGGCACATATTAACAAATAATGATAATGAAGATAAAAACAAATATATCCTCACATTACAAAAGGCTACGCTGCCTCCAGTCCCTTTTTTTATTTGTGTACCGAATGTACCCCCTTCTTTCTAAAAAGAACGACGACACGATGACCTGCTCTGTTAAGTGACCAGTCATAGTGCAGCATAGTTTGCATGGATGATTGCACACTGACTCTCTGAATTCTCTGTGCGATTTGCAATGAGGACTAAATATACATATTTTGGTGTAAATAACTCTTTTATTATATTCAACCACACACAAATCACACACACACACACTGAGAAAACCAAAGCAACTAGATGTTTTAAAGAGTGGTTAGATAATCCCAAGACACATTACGACTATAGGTCCAAGCTTCATTTAAAGTGAAAATGCATAATAAAGGAATTTAGAAATCCTCGCCCCCCCCCCCCCCCCCCCCCCCCGCCCCATGCTCTGGACGGAACATGTTTTGGAACCGAACTCTTCGTATAAAGTTTGAACTTCCCATCCTTACGGTTAGTGACATCAATTTTCTTCAAACCGCCCTCTTTATGTTTCGTTATAATAACAACCTTTTGCCCACTTCCTTTTCTTCCATGTTCAGTCGAAACAGTGATATTCACTCTTACCCCACAAGACAATCGGCTAATATTCACTTATTCAACCCCCGCACATTATTGGCTCATAAATCTGTTAGGCATAACGGTCCAGATGTCTGGAATGCCTTACCGAGTGACACTCGAAATTTACCTACCATTCATTCCTTTAAAAATGCGATTAAGCGCATGCTTATCTCTAAGATGTGATTAATACATATACATGTACAATTATTTCTTGTATTACTACAACGAAGCCTAGAGGTTCATATCACCCGAAAGACTAGAATAATTTCATCCTACATAATTTGTCCTATTACGTGTATAGATATCCATCGACGCCTTTACTATACTGTTTACATATATTATTTGGGATAATAAAGGCTCCCTCCTCTTTCTCCATCTTCTTACCTTCTATAACTTTATTTTCATCTTTATCTGTTGTAAATAGTGTAAAATTTCAAATTAGTTCATTTAATGTTAACATTGGTTATTGAGTTTCTCTCTTTGTTTTTGTTTTTTTCTGTTTATTTTGTTTTAGTTTTAGTTTTGAATGATAATATATGTAATTCGTTAGTTTTGAATGTGAAGGTATGGCAACGTTTCAAGCCTTTTAAGCTTATATTGCTATACCTCTGTATGGTGCTCCATTATTCTATGTCTGTGTTGTGACCATAGTTATTTTACGATTCTGTCATTGTTATTTGTTTCTTTAAATATCTTCTCTTATGGATGTGACGGCTCCAAGGAGTTATTTCAATGTACTATGTAATATGATGAACCATTCAGAAATAAATAAATAAATAAATAAATAAATAAATAAACAAAATGTAATAGGTAACCTAGACCCACACTTGAATTTGTTTTCTTAGCTTTTATTGCTTTTAAAAAGTAACAAGTTTATACTGTTTCATTTGGCAAGTTCAGCAAGCATGATTGGCTTAAAGAATAATTGAGTTTACTTACATGTTTCTCATGAAATAACTGCTTTGAAAGAGCCCCGCTTCCCACCACAACAACTTAATATTCATTCAAATTCCTCAACTGGTATGTAGCTTCCCATGAATCCTTGGAATTAGTTTGACGATGAAGTGAACGTGCCATATGCGTAATAGTACACTTTGGTCATACTGACCGCGTGACGTATTCAAACCTCAACCTCGAATTTCTGTCAGAAAACAAAACAAACAAAACAAAAAAGTGTAAAGAAGACACTTTTCTTTGGCATTAAGTCAGTGTTATCAAGTCAATGCTATTTTAAGAAATCTTACTATGTCAGGCATATGGTTTAACAGCTGTTATTGTTTGAAAGCTTACAATAGAGTTATAAATCCAACATCGGATCAAAATCCATTCAGGGAATGTTGTGTACCGAGGCGTATGCATTGTCCAAATGTTTGTTTGTTGTTGCTTTTTTTTTCTCCCCACTGACTTTCCCAACTGGCTGCAGTTGGCGATTTGACCTACTGCTCTTAAATATGACAAAATAGGACTATGGCTGATTGAATTCACGCTTTATTTCATTTCTTCATATATATATATTGTTTTTTAAATAGCAGCTGTCTATTAGCTAATCACCTACAAAATTATTTGTTATATAAAGTTAACCTCCAAACCCTTTACCTGACCTTATACGGGTAGAAGGTTAAGGAGTATGACGAAAATAAAGGGAAAAAACATTTTGTGCGAACTGCAATGTTTGTTTAGAGAGTATTTTAACTTGCAATATCTCTATATAATTAACATTTGAAGCTCGTACTTTGAATATCGTAGGGGGACATGGAACCCCCTAACACACAGAGCAAAATATTTTGTTGGTGATTGGTACCCTTTTAAACAAGGAAATGGGGGCAGTTCAAGGTGCAAAACTAACGACAGCTAATGGTAATGCAAGTTAAAGTGTATTAAAGGAGAGGACCTTGCAAAATAGCAAGCATAAGCTTCTTGATGAAAAAAGGTCCTTTTTAAATGTACATTTACTAATCAGTGAAGCCTTTGTTGTACAAGAACAAATTACCTTTCCTGTTGATTATGAGTAAAACTATAAAAAGTCTAGTCAATCTTGAAAATGCAACACACCAGGCAACGTACAACAAGCTATCGCCGTTTTTAATATGTGACACATAAAGTGTATCAATAAATCGTGCAGTAAACAGTCACTTTACCTGCATCTCTCTCTCTCTCTCTCTCTCTCTCAACTAGCTCTCCTCTTCTGTCACCATCTTTCTCTCCCTCCCTCTGTCTCTCTCTCTCTCACACTCTATAAACTATTATATCCTCTCTCTCTCTTTCTTTCCCTCTTATCCCTCCATTTCTCTTTTTGCTTCCCTTCTCTCACCCTTCCCCTTTTCTCTTCCATTGTCATCTCCCTTCCCTCGTTCTTCACTTTCACTTTCCCTCTTTCTTTCTTTCTTTCTTTCTTTCTTTCTTTCGCTATTTGTACTTGAGTATTTGAATGTTTATATCACGTATGCATTTAAATATTTTGTGATATCTTTTACTGTGTGTATTGTTTGTATGTATATTGTTAATTGTTAGCCAGTGGAGGCTAATTTTCTGTATTTTTAAAATATGGATCAACAAATGAAATCTGAATGTGAATAATAAGAAGTTAAGCTAACCCTAGTCTGTAGAAATGAGTGCTCTCACGAAAAAAAAAAAAAACTTTCTTCTTCTTATTAACAATTTATAGCTGGGAATATCATTATGAAGATTCAACGCAGAAGGCTAGAAGAACATTTTACTAATTTTTTTTCATAGATCAATGTCATAGCGCACTCGTCACGTTATGGTCTTTGTATTTACCGCACCCCTTCCAGGCACTTGATCCGCTGACTACATGAGCCTTTGGTCAAGGACTCAAGGATGACCAACTCCCAGTGGAATGTTTACCAAAGATTTTTTTTATAAATGCCACTTCAGACCTCAGTCAGAGTATATTCGAGACAGTCGAGACTCAAGGGAGTTTAGTAAACCATCACGCTTTGATTTCAGCTCCTCGTTGCTATTGGATGTGTTCATCTATATCCGTATGTATTATATCTTGAATGTGAGCACCGAATTTGGTAGCCTAGCTAGAGCCGGGGTAATGTTGGAGCGCCTTGAGTACCTTATTGGAGATGGATATGAGCGCTATAAAAATACCCAATATTATTATTATTATTATCACATGTAAATAAATTCTTTTCACCTCTCTCTCCATTTTCTCTATTGTTAAATGAATGAAACTGGAAATAGCAGATCCGCCTAGACAACAACAGATTCCCTTTGTTTTTGTTCGAAGATAAGGGTAAGAAGCCGGCTGCAATAACAAAAATAATGAAATAAATAAATGAAGAGCTTACTTGCAAAAGGCCCTAAATCCATTTTTTATCATATGGCACTTTTTTATATGCCTTAATAGACATTCACCATGTGCATCAAACTGGCTATATTTCAACTCTTAAAAGTTTCAGGAAGTTTGTTAAAAAATGAGATGAAAATTATGTTTTCTTTCAAAAGGCCCTAAATCCAAAATACTTTTCTTGCAAAAAGCCCTATATCCATTCATCTGTCCCGCATCCTGATTTGCTAAGAGAATAGATTTTTGGCATGAATGACCAATCACGCGCCTCCACACAACCATCTATCCAGAGACTCTGTGTGAGAATCTTTCCAGCTTTTTGACATTTTTTGTGGGAATTAAATACACAAAATTCCTTCGTTTATCAAGATCTTGAAAATTACTACAATAATGGAGCTTGCAGATATAACCAACAATCCCAGCAAAAAATCTTGCAAAAGTGTTCAGGTTTAGTTGAAAAAGTAAAATCGCATTGCATGTTATTCTTACATGAACTTGCTTTCTTCTAATTTCACTGAAGTTCATTTTTATTGGATGTACATAGACCACAATGTCCGATGAATTATCACCACTATGCAATATAAAAGTTTTTCCCTTTAATTTATGACCAATACATAATACATCTAGAATGATATTGTGATGACATTTAAAAAAATTGTTTCTATTCTTCCATTCTTTTTATTCGAACATGCATGGAGATATAAATTTTGTTCGCACTGTGTAAATATTTCTTGCAAAAAGGTTTAGTTGAAAAAGCAAAATTGCATTGAATGTTATTCTTACATGAACTTGCTTTCTTCTAATTTCACTGAAGTTCATTCTTATTGGATGTACATGAGTAGGTGATATGAGGATGGTTCGATATTGAAAAGGTTCAGCAGATGCTGTTAACTCTAATGACATGAATAATACAGCCATGACAAAGGTGATGGTGATGTTGATGATGGCAGTGATAAATATGATGATGGTAGAAATGGTGATATAGAGATAATGATAATAGTGGTGGCAATGATAATGTCGATAAAGGTATTTACGATCACAATAATGATGATGATGATGATGGCAATAATGGTGATAACAACAATGATGATATTGGTTATGATGATGGTGATGCTGATTTCATTCATGTGTATGATGGTGTGATGCTGAATGTTCTGATGATGGTAATGGTGTGATGACGATGGCAATTGTACGGGTGATAATGATGGTATTGGTTACGTGATGTGATGTTGATTATGATGATGCATTCTACTCTGGATACAGTAGATATTGCTTTTATCTTGAGCAAATCTGCTTTATTAAGGGAAGATAATGACTGGCTACTGTCAGTAAACAAATTATCTTTGGAATCGACTTAAAAATGTTGCTATATCAGGCAAGGTTTATCCTAGAAAAGCAAATATTTTATGCAGTTATCTAGAGCAAGTCTGCTTTATTTCTAAGGTCAGATGATTATTTTCGATAAGTCACCCCAATAATCTATCGAAGTTTAAATTTTGATAGATTTTATAATGTTGCTATATCAGGCAAGGTTTATTATAACCCATTGAGCACTTTAGGCAGATGGAGCAGCACAAGAGGTTAGGGGAACAAGGGCGGTGGATTTTGGTTTCATTAGAAAGATTTTTTAATGTGTAAACTACTATTATCATTCAAGATTTTTCTTGCAAAAGGCCCTAAATCCCACTTTTCTTGCAAAAGGCCCTAAATCCAACAAAATAATAAATATAAAAAATCACATAAAATGTTTGACGGCCGCAGGATTTTTTTAATTGTGATTATTGTTACCTGTGGTGATGTCTCTTAAACATACATGAAGATCTTCTTGAATGAAATCATAGAACTGTGTGAAACAAAAAATCTCAATTTACTCAGAAGTAGGTAAAGTGGATTTAGGGCCTTTTGCAAGAAAACTCTTCAAATATAAACCAACAAAAAAATGAAAGAAAGGCTTTATCTGCAAGTAATGCAAATGGGACATCGCCTCCACCTAACCAATAACACTTTATTATAAACTCCTAGGCGTTATGCATATTTACACATGATAATACTAAAAACCCAACTACACCGCGTTCGTTTAAACCCTTATTTCGTATAGAGAAAAGTATTTTTTACCAAGGAATGAAATTAAGAACTTTGCATAACACGAAGTTGCTGTATTTTCCTTCCTCTTACTTAAGGAAAAGGTAGTCGTTAGTGAATATCTTATTATAATTAATAATATTTGTATTACTATTATTGTCGTTGTTGCTATCATTATTAGGGACTTTTAGAAGCAGTGGACTAGTACTTCGTCCCAGTCGACTAATTCGCGCATGTCAACGTCGTCGACTGCCCATGTTGACTACAGTACTGATCATTTTAGATTTCACTCGACGTGTACGTACCGTCGACGTCAACCGGAAGTACACACTCAACGGATGAGCATAATAGTTGAGCTGTTCTGATGACGTCATATACGTGAACCTCGTCGAAGATTTCGGAGCACCGCAAAAACGAAGTGAACACGTTCTCGATTTTGCAAGTCAGGGAGGAGGACAGGGAGAGGGCGAGTGGCGCATGCGCAGTGGCCTAGAATGATGTCCTTGCGTACCAGTCGACTAAGTGGACGTACAATTCTAAAAGTCCCTAATATTGCAACCGGTTCGTACGCCATTACACTTCTTATATCCATTCAGTGAAATGTCTCACCTGGATTGTAGCATTTGACAATTGCTCGGTATCTCTTTGACACTGAATAAAACGTGCAGTTTGTGTTGTGTAAAATTACGTATTCAATTATAAATCCCTTTTGTCATGCTAGGTCGTCCCGCCAACGTCAATAGTATCCTACCAGCGTTGTACCATAACTGAAAAATGATTTATGACGGATACTTTACCATAGACCTATAGTACAAATCATACAGTCGATCCCAACTGCCATCGGCGGGCTTGACCTCTACATTGCATGCATACAAATCAGATCCGAGGATGAGACGGATATTTGCTTAATCCTTTTTATATGATCGCGATGAAGTCCTCAGCGCTTTCGAAAGGATACAGCGACGGCCCAAAGTCAAGACAAGTCTTCCTAACGATCACCCTAGAATATCAGTACGTACCGACTTACCAGCCGAACTAAAGAAAGTTCGTTACCAGCTTGAAAAGCAAGCTAACAATGTACGAAAAAAAAAATAGTATGTCGACTAAAATCCAAATGGTTGGTGCCAATCTAGTATTGGAATCAAGTCGAAATCACAGACAATAGCAACTCTTGTCAGTTGTCACAGAAACTACGTACAACGTTGATTCATTCTGTAAGCTTTATAACATGATTAACCGCGAAGGACATGACTGTATACATAAATTTTTACTTCTATATTCATAAATGTATACTTCACTCTAATGTTTGCAGTATGTAAGCTTTATAATTAATTTAACAGCAGTGCAAAGCTGTTGTTAAAAATGAATTACAGGCGGCATCAATAAAGGTTTGGCAAGTGTCATGTAACACGCGCAGCTGCGTTGGCGTCTAGTAGATTTCAAAGAACGAGGCCGATCTTATTTTGCCGGTTCCCACGGTCTCGCTGCTGAGATTTCTCAGAGAATGAAAAGGCTGCATTACGATTTCTGATTTCGACGAGTTGAGAGTGCAGATATATTTTGTCTTCTTTTCAATGGAATTTACCCACCCTTCACTTCCCAATCCCAGTGTATTGTTAGCAAGTGATTTAATCATTAACTGCTTTGGCCGAACTCATGGAGAAGGTTTGAACTTTTGGAACTTGATGTAATAAAATGAATTGCGTAATAGCCACTTTTGCATCTTGCACCATTTCATTCTTAGCGGGAACGGTCACGTACGCTGTCCAGCCTGTCGCGGTGCGAGTCACTGTTTGGGATGCAGGTGGCTTTTTGGGATCCCTGGACCTTAGCTTGGGGGGTGTGGATGGGGTCTCGTCTGCTAATTAGCAGTGGAGTCATCCTAAACACCTCTAGCAGGCAAGGGGGATTCGAGGGGGTGCTTGTCTGTTGGTGGCCCTTATGCAGAGAGCATCCGGTGGTTAGCATGGATGGCCATGCTCGGTGCAGATAGATGCATGTTATGAGAAAGAAAGGGAATTAGACGGATAAAAACACCCGGGTCCTTCTAGAGTTGAGGTCAGGGCAGTTCTTGCACCATGACTAAAAGCATATTCATGTTAAAGTAATGTTTACAGATTGTCAAACCAATAGTTTGTTGATATATTGTTCTGCATGCTTATGATCTGCAGGCTCAGCTCGAATAAATCAGTGTCTCACAAAATTCAACTAAATTCTGAATGCTGTGTTGTGTTATCATTAGCTAGGCCTGTAATTATATGCGACTTGATAGACCCGTAATGTCCCTATTTTATGATTTCACGTTGTTCTTTATGTCTTACCTCTATTAATAAATAAATGATGCGTGTAATTTAAACTGTTAAGCCCTTTACACTAGCTTGGTCAACTTTATATAGAGTTGCATAAGTGTTCTATATACGTGACTCTAAGGTTAAACTTTAGCTCGTAAAATGTTTGATACAGACTGCAAGCTTATACACAATTGTACATTATATAGCTATTGGCATCATAGTTGGTTTTCTATGTAACCTATTGTGTATTGTGTGTAGAGGTGTCGTGGTCTGTAGAGGTGTCGTGGTCTAGTGGATACGTCACCGGACTGTGGCTCACATGGTTCGCGGTTCGAATCCTGCCACGGCGCTAATGTCCTTTGGCAAGACATTCATCTACATTTGCCACTCTCAACCCAGGTGAAGTAAATGGGTACCCGGTAGGAAGAAATTCCTTGAAATGCTTTAGCGCCATAATAGGCAGCTCGGCTAAAGCCGGGGTAATAATGTGATACTTTGTATTAAGCGCAGTAGAGTATATCCATATAGTGACTGCGCTATATAAATGGGCATATTATTATTATTATAAGACAACATTTACTTATGCATTGAATGCATTTCAACTCGTTGCATTGCTCAAACATGAGTAGGATTAGTAAATTTTCACTCTTGTTTGGATTGTAAAACCAGATTGCAAACCACTTTTGCTTTTTAAAAGAAGTTTAACCTATACATGTATTTTATTGCTATTCTGTGTTTAACTTTCTTTATCATAAATAAGCGCTGATTCTTTTTTTTTCTTTTTTCTTTTTTTTTTTGGGGGGGGGTTATATTTCTTTTTTTATTTGAGCATGTTTTGTGTGATTGTAACAGGCGTATAGTGGAAACAAATCAAATGACATGCTACGTTTTGCAATAATGGGTCTTTGTCATTAAATTATCATAATACTTCTCCTCTAAGTTTAAAAAAATGCCCATTATGAAAAGGGGAATTTCCAAGATGCATTCACACTTTTGCTTTTCATATATTGGATGATAACGAGTTTTGTGCATTATCCTCGAACAATGAATTTATTACAAATATTGAACTACTCAGTGCAATGTATATATTAGAAGGTCTATATCGTGATGATGAAAAATATTTTACACCAGAAAATGATATAAATTGTAATTATTATTTAGAGGATGAATTTTCAGCTAAATTTCATAAAGTTGACAATAGTAATTTCAGTATTCTGCATTTTAATTCTTGCAGCTTGAATAAGAATTCTAGTGCAATATCTGACTTTATCCTGCCACTTTCATTCAACTTTTCTGTTTAGGGTTTTACTAAAATACGGATAAATGAGAATATCGAACTTCTTCGTAACATTAATGGCTACGAATACATTCCAGTATACTGTATGGAAGAGGAGGTGGAGTTAGACTTCGAAGAACTAAATTAGATCTTCTCAAGCAAGATTGCAAATAATGAGACGCTTTTTAGGTTTGAAAGTT
>CM046873.1:46346344-46448295 GCA_025617745.1 Heliocidaris erythrogramma
CTGTAGTGACATAAACTTTTCTGTACCATATTGATTGGTATTGTCTCCTTCTGGAGACAATACTCAAACTCTGTCTCAGGACAAATCGGAGGAGAGTGCCACCAACCAAGCCATCACTGGACTGGCAATTAAGATACCACCATTTTGGGCAAGCGACCCAGCCATTTGGTTCGCCCAGGTTGAGGCACAGTTTCGGACGAAATCCATAACGACAGAGGGAACGAAGTTCACCCACGTCATCGCTTCGTTACAGCCCGAGATTGCCACGGAAGTTCGAGATCTCATAATCACTCCTCCTACGCAACTCCCGTACACCACACTTAAAGAAGCGCTCATCAAAAGAACTTCTGCCTCCGAGCAAAAACGACTCAACAAACTGCTTGTTGGAGAGGAGCTTGGTGACCGTACACCGTCCCGATTTCTTCGAAGGATGCAACAACTGCTTGGTGACAAGAAGTTGGAGAGCAGCATTCTGAAACAACTCTTCTTACAAAGACTGCCCATGAATGTGCAACTTATCCTTTCTTCAACTAGTGATACTGCTACCATTGAGGAATTAGCGACACTTGCGGATAAGATTATCGAGGTTGCGACCCCACTTTCAATCTCCGGGATGCAAGCCAAGTCACCAGTCCCGCCTCCTTCTAAGGCCGAACCATCACCACCGCCTAGCCCGAACTTAGCCGGCGATATGCAGAGACTCACCGCCCAAGTCGCCCAACTCACTGCACAGGTGCAGTCGCTTACAACCGCCCTACGTCGAGAGAGCTCAAGGTCCCGATCGAGAGATCGTACTCATGGAAAGCGACAGTCAAGCCCCAGCCCTAAGCGTACCACTGGTGTATGCTGGTATCACCATCGATTCGGAGATCGTGCCCACAGGTGTACACAGCCGTGTACTTACACATCATCCCAGGATTCTCGGCAAACCACGGGAAACCACGAAGCCGGCAACTAACGGCGACGGGTATAGCCGGCACACACTCACCGAGTCGCCTATTTTATATCATGGACAAACATACTGGGCAACGATTTTTAGTGGATACAGGTGCCGAAGTTAGCGTCATTCCTCCAACATATGCAGATAAATGTCGTGGAACTAACACAGATGTATTTTTACAGGCCGTTAACCGTTCTCGTATTCATACCTATGGAGAACGTTCTGTTACCATGGACATTGGACTTAGACGAACTTTTAGATGGGTATTCATCATTGCCGATCTACACACACCGATCATTGGAGCAGACTTTTTACGTCATTTTGGATTACTAGTGGACATTAAACACAACAAGCTACATGACACTATCACCAATCTGTCTGTTAATACACTCTCTGTTCCATCTGAGACACCCTGTATCGGCCTGATGTTCGCACGACCTTCAACGAACAGATACGATCGTGTCGTGAACCAGTTTTTGGACATTACACGCCCTATCTACACTGATCAATCTGTCAAACACACAGTGACTCATCATATCACCACTCGTGGTCCGCCCGTGCATTCCCGACCCCGCCGACTATCGCAAGACAAATTGAAGATAGCCAAGGCCGAATTCGACCACATGCTTGATCTCGGGATTATACGGCAATCGGACAGTAATTGTTCATCTCCATTACACATGGTACCAAAGAAAACACCTGGGGACTGGAGACCATGTGGTGATTATCGTGCACTAAACGATCGAACAGTACCTGATCGATACCCAATTCCTCATCTTCAAGATTTCTCGTCATCGCTTTATGGAAAGAAAGTTTTCTCGAAGGTGGATCTCATTCGTGCATATCATCAGATTCCAGTAGAACCAGTTGACATTCCAAAGACCGCAATCACCACTCCATTTGGATTATTCGAGTTTGTTCGCATGCCATTCGGACTACGCAATGCTGCACGGACATTTCAGAGATTGATGGACGATGTTGTAAGAGGACTTCCTTTTGTGTTCGTATACATTGATGACGTGCTCATCGCCAGTGATAACGAGGACGAACATGAAATACACCTCCGTCTACTCTTTGAGAGATTTCGCAAGTACGGAATCGTCATCAATCCTACCAAGTGTGTTTTTGGAGCCACTTCACTCACTTTCCTGGGTCACATCGTGGATGAGCATGGAATTCAACCCCTGGACGAGAAAGTAAAGTACATTCGTGAACTCCCCACTCCGATTTCGTTGCGCAAATTGAGGGAATTCCTCGGCCTAGTGAACTTTTATAGGCGCTTCATTCCTCACTGCGCTGATGTTCTCCAGCCACTAACAGACATGCTGAAAGACAGAAATAAGAAGAATCAGACTCTTTCTCTGGATCAAACGGAAATTTCTGCTTTCAATCGTGCTAAGGAAGAACTGGCTCATGCAACTATTTTGGCACACCAACAACCAGACGCTCCTTTGTGTCTATTTGTCGACGCTTCTGATGTCGGTGTCGGCGGAGTAGTCCAGCAACTCGTTAATGACTCATGGCAACCACTCGCATTCTTCTCTAAGCGACTTCAGCCTGCTGAAATGAAATACAGCACTTTTGGAAGAGAACTGTTAGCTGCCTACCTCGGTGTTAAACATTTTCGTCATCTTCTCGAAGGTCGACATTTTACCATTTTCACCGATCACAAGCCCTTAACGTACGCCTTGAAGTCTAAACAAGACCGCCATTCACCGCGAGAGATACGACATTTAGATTTCGTTTCACAATTTACGTCTGACATCCGTCATGTGAGCGGAAAGGACAATATTCCTGCAGACACTCTCTCTCGTGTATACATAGACAGTCTGGAACACAACGCCTCCATCGATTTCGACGCCATTGCTCGTGCTCAAGAGGACGATGACGAGATCGCAAACTTCACCGATGACAATTCACTCGACATACAACGAATACCAATTCCATTTTCAGACGGAACAATTTTGTGTGATATGTCAACGGGTACTCCACGTCCATACGTTCCTGTGTCATTTCGCAAATCGATTTTCAATGCACTTCACAATCTTTCACACCCTGGAATTCGAGCTACGCAAAAACTGTGCACTGAGCGTTTTGTTTGGAAAGGCATAAATCGAGATGTGCGATCATGGACACGAACATGTTTGCAATGCCAACGTTGTAAAGTTCATCGTCACAACAAAGCACCTCTTGGAACTTTTTCCACACCCGATGCGAGGTTTGATCATGTGCATATTGATATCGTCGGTCCACTCCCCTCATCAGAAGGATACACTTATCTTCTCACATGCATAGATCGTTTTACACGGTGGCCTGAAGCAATCCCCATGAGCGATATATCAGCCGATACAGTGGCACGTACTTTTATCAATCATTGGATCGCTCGATTCGGAACCCCGTCAACGATCACGACCGACAGAGGACGTCAGTTTGAATCTCATCTTTTTCGTTCTCTCACCGATTTACTCGGAACGACACGGATTCGGACGACATCGTATCATCCCGCATCGAACGGACTCGTAGAACGTCTGCATAGACAATTGAAAGCCGCAATCAAGACGCACAATGATTCACGTTGGACTGAAGTCTTACCTCTTGTATTGTTAGGAATACGCAATGCAATTAAGACGGACATTGGATGTACGGCAGCCGAGTTGGTTTATGGAACAAGCATGAAATTACCTGCACAATTTGTTTTACCAGCGAAGCCTGAAACCGACATCGATCCAGCCAACTACGTGCATAGACTTAAGCGGTTAATGCAGCAAGTCCACCCCACCCCCACTCGCAAACAACAATCTACCTCCCATGTGAACTCTGATTTGTATACAACGAGTCACGTGTTTATTCGGCAAGACGCTGTTAGGAAACCACTACAGCCACCGAACAAAGGACCTTTTCCAATACTTAAGCGCACTGATAAGTTCTTTTCCATTGATGTTGATGGTAAACATGAAAATATTAGTGTGGATCGTCTTAAACCAGCTTTTATGGAAAGTGATGGTGTAATCCCTACAGCTGTGACGGATCTAACGCCAGTTCGTGTAGTTTCATCTCCACCTCCACCCACGGGGCTTTCTTCATCACAACCAACGCCTACTCCCGTGGTTACCGACCCAGAACCTCGCAAGACTCGCTCCGGGCGTCATGTTAGGTGGCCTGCACGATACGTGGACGTTTATGAATATGGATGAAGAAACTTATACATATTTTTGGATCCAGCTTTTCAAGTGCATAGGACGCTTTAATAATGTGATTATACATTTCGTGTGAACAATATTCAACTTTGTTAACGTTCTTCATCGATCGCAGCTAACTCATTTTCCCAGCGATCTGGAGGGGGACTAATGTAGTGACATAAACTTTTCTGTACCATATTGATTGGTATTGTTTATTTTCTACCATGTTTACAAACTTATTCATTGTTGTCACGAACGCTCGCGTGCCAGCCGCATTTCCTTATGGGTTACTCATTGTAAATAACATTCCGTATTTGATGCCGTCCGGCAGGTTGCGTCGATTAGTAAATTTCACGCATTCCAGTATGTCTAGCGATCAGTGTGTCGCCAATTATCCAATCAAGTGTTTTGGCGAGTCCGATGGCCGATTTGTTATCCAATCAAATCATTGGTTCTCTTATCGTCTTCGGGAAGAAGACGCATCGATATTTTCTTCTTCACTTCACCATGTGATTTTGTTCTGGCAAGATCCTACGTTTTTGGAGAAGTCGGCAGCAAGCAACCTTTTTCGTTATCGGACTTATGACTTTGGATTTATTTACTTCACGCGAATAGCGGACTTTAATTTTTGGATATCATTATCGCGGAAACTCACGCATGTTTTTTTCTTCGTTTACATTTCGGGATTTGTGCAATAACTTTGGACAACCTTCGCGGTTACTTTTTTCTACGTCGTGTTTGTTACTACAAGTCGCGATATCGCCGCGGACACCAGCGGCCGCTCAGCAGTTACTCCCCCGTGACTTCCGCGGTTCATCATTGCACAGACTGTACTTCCGCATTCTCATCGTGAACATTATCTACACGTCGTAGCATAGCATTGGTAAGTAGTAGTAACTACATTAACGGAGTTTTCAGTTACTCTACAGTTCTTTAAAAGCAAGTGAATGCTGAAAATAAACAGGTCTATTTTGTGACTTCAATATGGGTGTTTCCATTACCTGCTACCCTGCTACCGTGCTACACCCCTTTTTCCCATTCAATTTGGACTCGACCATTTTTGGGGCTCCTCCTCCCCCTTTTCCCGTTTCTGTGATTGGCTATTTTGCTAATGAATATATATCGCCACCTTTCCTGATATGCATGAATGAAGGGCTGGGTCTGAAAAAACACAAAAACAATACGCCCTCGGATTCGAACTCACGACCTTCCCGTTGTTAGTCTGTGACGCTGCTGATTGAGCTACTACCGATTGCCCGGCCGACATTGGTATTTAGTAAGGCTTTTGCTAAACAGTCGGGTAACGTCGCGTCGCGTTGGTAGAAATTTTCGAACATTTTTCAGGAAGGTGTCTTCAAGGGGACAAATTGAAAAAGAGTCCATCTCAGTATGATTTTTCCCGTTTTCAGGCTAAAAACGACAAACAAGGGAATAAAGAAAACAATAGAAGGATAATGCAAAGAAAAAACATGAACTATAAAGAGAGAATAGAAGGGTAGGAAGGATGGAAGAAAATATGATGAAAGGAAACAAAGAATACAACAAAAGGAAAGTTGGAAAGTAAAAATGAGTGGATAAAAACAAAGAAAAACATAAAGAAAGATAGAGACATAAATGATAGAAGGATAAAGATATTTAAGAGTAACATAAGGAAAGATAGAAGAGAAGATGATAATTTGAATAAAGGAATAACATAACGAAAGAAAAGATGAAAGGAAAACAAAATGATAGGATAAAAGCAAAGAATGTTTTAACGAAAGTAATTAAAGATGGGAAGCAGAAAATGATTTTAAAAAGAATAATATAAAAAAAAAGAGAGAAATGATAGGAAAAAAAAAAGAGAGAAATGATAGGGAAAAAAAAGTTTAACTTATATAAAGAAAGACAGAAAGAAATGATAGAAGGATAAAGATTAACGTGAGGAAGGTGGGGGAGAAAATGATAACAGGAAACAAAGAATATCATAACGAGAGGAAGGATGGAAAGATAGTTGATAGATAGATAAAAGCAAGAAATGACAAAGCGAGAGATAGAGAGAAAAATGATAAAAAGATAAATATAAACATGAAGAAAGGTGGAAGAGAAGATGATAAAAGGGAACAAAGAATAACAAAGTGAAGATGGAAAGCAATAAAAAAAGAGGATAAAAAGAATAAATATAAACAGTAACATTATGAAAGATGGAAAACAAAATTTAATTTCATGGTGGGGTGGGGGGGGGGGGGGGGGGGGGGTTTTGAATATTAATTAACAAATAAACATGGGTAACTTCGGGGTTTATCATAAAGAGTATCACAAAGGATTATGAAAAAAAACATGGTTGTCATGGTTTCTATATGCAGGCCAGTAGCCAGGGTTTCTAAAGGGGAAGTTGGTAAAGTGGACCTTTTTGTAAGGTCCTTGCTTGGGGTCCGGGTGCATGCCCCCCCCCCCCGGAAAATGATAAAATATAGATGCTTACTGCTGTAATTTAATGACTCCCGAGGGGAAATTTAGGGGTTGTGAATGATGGTGAAGTGAGTTGCAGTGTTGCCAATATTTTTTTTTTCATGAAAAAGCAGATATCATCCCAAGAAGGTGGGGGTGGGGGGTCGTCCGACCCCTCCGACCCCCTGGCTAGGGGCCTGATATGCAAATCGGAAAAATGTTCATTGTGACGGACGGACGAGATAGAAATTGATTGCTTGACTTCCTCGTCCCCTTTTGTAATTACAATCCAAATAAATTAAACTTGTCAAAATATTTTCTTATTAAATGTTAGTTACATAAACAGGGTTTACAATCATCTGTCAAGTTTATGTCGAGCCCCTGATTTTGTAGCGAATGCTAAAGAGGGTGTAACGGATTTTTGCTAAACATGGCAATTTTTAACAACACCCATGCTGAAAATTGTATGGCCCAAATAAGTAGACATATCAGAATTTTCTAACAAATCATTTTACCAAGATACGAACAAGTTAGGTAAAGCCTCTCAACATGGGATATCACAAGTGTCACGGACGGACAAAATGCTCACTCTTACCTGATCAATCTCTTCTTTCTCTCTTTTTCCCCATATCCTTCTGTGCACTGAAGCTCCATTTCTCGCTTTCTCTTTCTTCCCCTTGCTCTTGTTATTCGATCATCTTCTTTGTCTTCGTTGTTTAACCTGATCTACTAGTTCTTAATCTCTACATTTTCTCTCTATCTCTATCTCGTTCTATATCTCTCTCGTTCTATCTCTCTCATATCTCTCTAATATATGTAAACCGCAAAAGGACAATATAGCAATGAAAAACAAAATAATTACCCTGTAAAAAAAAAATGGAACACACACACACACACACACACCCTCACGCTACCCCCCCCCCCCCCAAAAAAAAAGAGTTGAAGTTAGGACTTGCTCTAGAATTATTCATAGTTTAATATTTCAAAACCTTTTTTTTTTAGAAAACAGAAAAAACACATTACTAAATCACTATTTTCGGAATGATTTTTATTTTACTATTCATTACGTGATAAACATTGGATGCACATTTTATTTGTATAACGTAAAAACTTCATAAGTATCCAGTAATAGGCCTACAGTAAGTGCTAAAAATGTGAAAAGAATCTCACAGCTAGCTCGCTCGAGTCTAGCCCGGCACGCGCGCCAGCTTGCCGCAATTGCATCTTCTCTTCTATCTTTCCTTATGTTACTCTTAATATCTTTATCCTTCTATCATTTATGTCTCTATCTTTCTTTATGTTTTTTTATCCACTTATTTTTACTTTCCAACTTTCCTTTTGTTGTATTCTTTGTTTCCTTTCATCATATTTTCTTCCATCCTTCCTACCCTTTTTCTTTGCATTATCCTTCTATTGTTTTCTTTATTCCCTTGTTTGTCGTTTTTAGCCTGAAAACGGGAAAAATCATACTGAGATGGACTCTTTTTCAATTTGTCCCCTTGAAGACACCTTCCTGAAAAATGTTCGAAAATTTCTACCAACGCGACGCGACGTTACCCGACTGTTTAGCAAAAGCCTTTAGTAATGATATATGAAGACCGAGTCCACCAAGTTTTTGTTCTACCCAAATCAACATCTAAGACCGATCAGAAGCACCCAGACTGCCCTTATTATTAACAGAGAATGATGAAAATGATAAGAAATGTAGAATAAAGAGAAAAAAGACGTTTACAGACCAAGGATTAGTATCGTATTTTTCGCGCGACGAAACTAGATCACCACACACACACGATATTACAGCATCCAATCACAGAAACGGAATCAGACCCAGCCCTTCCTTCATGCATATCAGGAAAGGTGGCGATATATATGTGACCCGCCGCCTCAAAACCTACAATAAGTCGCACGGACCACAACGTATCAAATAGCCCAAAATAGTAAATTTGCTTGGATCAGTCGATTTTCTGTTTTTGATAGAATGATAATGAAACTACCCATTTCTTTCATGTCTCAAGTTTGTGAGTCGTAATTCGACTTAGAAATATGTTTTGGGGGCATTTTAAAATGACTCCTTTTTTTCACTTGTCAAGCTAATGAATGTTTTGAGAGCTTTTGTAATACTTTCATTCAATGCCAAATTACTACTTTACCTTTCAAGGTATTACATTGATTTTTGGAGTAATGAATAGGTCCTCCTTAAGCAGCGTACCAAAATTCAGCCTAATCTGATAACCCCTTCATACCGGTTGCTATGGACAATTGAATACCCAGTTTTACTTGGGCGCACACAGAGGGCGAAAGTGTTGCACTCTTTTGTTCCGAATTTAAATGGCCATTTTCTCTGAATAGGAGTTATTGATTGCTGGTTACATACTGATTCTAAATGTGATATTTAAAGGTGTTATCATTGAGTAAACGAGGCGAGTGATATACCATTGGAAAGTTGAGAATCTTTACTTTCAGAAAAAGTATAAAACCAAAAAAATAATTTTGGCGACTTATTGTAGGTTTTGAGGCGTCGGGTCACATATTCATTAGCAAAATAGCAAATCACAGAAACGGGAAAAGGGGGAGGAGGAGCCCCAAAAATGGTCGAGTCCAAATTGAATGGGAAAAAGGGGTGTAGCAGGGTAGCAGGGTAGCAGGTAATGGAAACACCCCTTCAATATCGATCTCTTGAAATATTCATATAATGCTGCGTTTTAGGTGACACAGTGAAAGTAACGTATTAACACATTTACTGCATTCTGAAGTGTTTGAAGAATGTTATTTGCTCAAAGTCGTTTACCTGATAATGAGATGATTTTAACGTGATTTTGTTTATCGGGGGCCTTCTTTCTAAAATGAACGACGACACGATGACCTGCTCTGTTAAGTGACCAGTCATAGTGCAGCATAGTGCGCATGGATGATTGCCCACTGACTCTCTGAATTCTCTGTGAGCTTTGCAATGAGGACTAAATGCCCATATTTGTGTGTAAATAACTCTTTTATTATATTCAACCACACACACACATACACATACAAAAAAGCAACTAGATGTTTTTTTAACGTGTGGTTAGGCCTAGATAATCCCAAGACACATTACTACTATAGGCCCAGGCTTCATTTAAAGTGAAAATGCATAATAAACGAGTTTAGAAATCCTCCCCCCCCCCCCCCTCCCCTCCCCCTCCCAAGGTTCTGAACGGAGCATGTTTTGGAACCGAACTCCTCATGTAAAGTTTGAACTTCTATGTTTTAAAAAATGTAATAAGTAACCTAGACCCACACTTGCATTTGTTTTCTTAGCTTTTATAGCTTTTAAAAAGTAACAAGTTTATATTTCTTGTTTCATTTGGCAAGTTCAGCAAGCGTGATTGGCTTAAAGAATAATTGATTTTACTTACACGTTTCTCATGAAATAACGCCTTTGAAAGAGTCCCGCTTCCCACCACAACAACTTAATATTCATTCAAATGCCTCACCTTGCCTGTAGCTTCCAATGAATCCTTGGAATTAGTTTGACAGTGAAGTTAACGTGCAGGTTCGGTGTTAAATGCCATATGCGTAATAGTACACTTTGGTCATACTGACCGCGTGACGTATTCAAACCTCAACCTCGAATTTCTGTCAGAAAACAAAACAAACAAAACAAAAAAAGTGTAAAGAAGACACTTTTCTTGGGCATTAAGGAAAATATTATCAAGTCAATGCTATTTTAAGAAATCTTGCCATGTCAGGCATATGGTTTAACAGCTGTTATTGTTTGAAAGCTTACAATAGAGTTATTAAATCCAACATCGGATCAAAATCCATTCAGGGAATGTTGTGCACCGAGGCGTATGCATTGTCCAAATGTTTTGTTGTTGCTGGTTTTTTCTCCCCACTGACTTTCCCAACTGGCTGCAGTTGGCGATTTGACCTACTGCTCTTAAATATGAAAAAATAGCATTAGGCCTATGGCTGATTGAATTCACGCTTTATCTCATTTCCTCATTTTTTTTTTCAAAATAGCAGCTATATATTAGCTTAGTGTATAGTCACCTACAAAATAATGTGTGTACAGCTAGAATATATAAAGTTTAACCTCCAAAACCTTTACCTGACCTCATAGGGGTAGACGGTTAAGGAGTATGACGAAAATAAAAGAAAATAAATTTAAAAAAAAAAAATTGCGCGGATCCCGACTCCGACTTCCGTTTCGTGCCGGCCTCATTTTGTACGATCTGCAATGTTTATTAATTTTAGAAAGTATTTAAACTTAATTTTGCAATATCTCTATACAATTAACATGTGAAGCTCATACTTTGAATATTGTAGGGGGACATGGAACCCCCTAACATACAAAGCAACATATTTTGTTTGTGATTGGTACCCTTTTAAAAAAGGAAATGGGGGCAGTTCAAGATGCAAAAATTAACGACAGGTAATGATATTGCAAGTTAAAATATATTAAAGGAGAGGAGCTTGCAAAATAGGAAGCAAAAGCTTGTTGATGGAAAAAATCAGTGAAGCCTTTGCGTACAAGAAAAAAACCTTTACTGTTGATTATGAGTAAAAATATAAATCTAGTAATTCTTGCCAATGCAACACACCATGCAACGTACGACATGCTATCGCCGTTTTTAATATGTGACAGATAAAGTGTATCAATAAAGGCCTCTGCAGTTTTCATTTTAAATCTTGCAGTAAACAGTCACTTTACATGTATCTCTCTCTCTCTCTCTATCTATTTCTCTCTGTCTCTCTCTCAGCTAGCTCTCCTCTTCTGTCACCCCCCTCTCTCTCACATACTCTATATATAACTCTTACATTCTGTCTCTCTCTCTCTCTTTTTTTTCTCTAATCCCTTCATTTCTCTTCCATTTTCATCTCCTTTCCTTTGTTTTCCCCTTTCACTTACCCTCTTTCTTTCTTTTGCTATTTGTACTTGAGTGTTGGTATGTTTATATGGCGTATGCATTTAAATATTCTGTGATATTTGTTACTGTGTACATTGTTTGTATATATAGTGTTTATTGTTAATATGTATAAAGCTTTCTAAGCCAGTGGAGGCTAATTTTCTGTATTTTTAAAATATGGATCAATACATGAAATCTGAATCCGAATAACAAGAAGTTAAGCTAACCCTAGTCTGTGGAAATGAGTGCTCTCCAGAAAAAAAGAAGCTTGCTTCTTCTTGCTAGCAATTTATAGCCAGGAATGTCATTATAAAGATGCAAAGCAAAAGGCTAGAAGAACCTTTTACTATTTTATTTAAAAATAAATACGACGCAATGTCATGGCGCGCTCGTCACGTTATGGTCTTTGTATTTACCGCACCCCATCCAGGCACTTGATACGCTGACTACATTAGCCTTTGGTCAATGACTCAAGGATGACCAACTCCCAGTGGAGGGTTTACCAAAAATGTTTATAAATGCCGCTTCAGACCCCAGTCAGAGTATATTCGAGACAGTCGAGACTCAAGGGAGTTCAGTAACCATCACGCTTCGATTTCAGCTCCTCGTTGCTATATTGGATGTTCATCTATATCCGTATGTATTATATTTTGAATGTGAGCACCGAATTCGGTAGCCTAGCTAGAGCCGGGGTAATGTTGGAGCGCCTTGAGTGGTTACAGCCCGATAGCTAGAAGGTCCGATAGTTAGCGGGTCCGATAGACCGACACCCAATAGATAGAAGGTTCGATAGACCGAATGTACGAGAGGGTCCGATAGACAGACAGTTCTATAGACCGAATCGGCGGAGGGTCCGATAGTCCGAAGGTTCTATAGATCGAATGTCCAACGGGGTCCGATAGTAAGTAGGTCCGATAGATAGAAGGTTCCCTAGACCGAATCGGCAAAAGGGTCCGATAGTCCGAAGGTTCAGTAGGGGTCCGATAGTTAGAAGGTCCGATAGACCTACAATACGTAAAAAAGGTAAAATAAGTGGATACAATAAGTTTTTAATAGTTTTATCTCATAAAAGGGTAATTGCCTTATCTTCTATGTGTATTGTAATAAACCGATGCACTAGGTCTGTATGCCCACCCTCCTCCCCCCCCCCCCCCCCTCAAAAAAATAAATAAATGAGGAACTTATTTTAAAGTTTTGTTTTATACATTTTCAACATCTTAAAATTATTTTTATCAGAGCATCATCAATGGGGAACGCTGACCATTTTTGAAACATGGAAATTTAATTACAATATATGGTGCACACTAAAGCCCCGAGGCCCATCATGCCCGAAACATTTTTTTTCTAGTGGAGCAAGCTGACGAAAGGGCGTCCCCTTCTAACACAAGTGTTATTTTTTAAACAAAGAAATCTTATGGGGTGCACACTTTATAGTTAAATTTTCATTAAAAGTAACAAAAGATAAGATTCTGACAACAAAAGATTCTGACCGATAAAAATGAAATTGTTTCAATTAGGCCCTACCACTTTCTTGGGAGGGGGGCGTTTTCATTTTTTTTTTAGGGTTGTCAGGTGATATTTTCCTACCAGCTATGATGTCAGCTTTTATACTTTTTATACTACTACTACCTTGTGGCAAATTTTAGTCTGTGGACTCTGTCGGGTAAAATTATACCACCTTTTTTTTTGGGGGGGGGGGGGGGTGGGGAATTTGAGAATAGTCGGATACCTCACTGCCCGAATATTATGATATTCGGGCTTCTTGTTACTTCAGGACGTAAGAGGTGCTTGCTGCAAGAAACAATCTAGGCCCAGTTCCTTGATTGTATGAGCGAGCAAAGCGAGCGAACGAGAGAGAGAAAAAAATGAAATATTTTGTATCCTAAGAATAGGTTCTAGCGTATTTTTATTCCGTTCTCATAATCTGTGTAACATGTTATCGGCATCTTCCGTTGTCATATTGGGAAGAGACTATTGGTCACAGGCCATATTTCTGAAAATTCATCTCTTTAGCCCCTTTAGGTCAACTTTCCGCTCGATTCCTTTCAGTTATGTTGCTAACATTCTTTGAGTAGAAAAATAGCACATTAGATAGAGATTCAAGATACAAACCAAATAACTCCCATAAGAATATATATAACTCTATATGGTACCTTAGCAGGACAGTGCTTTGTTAGGAGCATTGTCTGAATGTCCTGCTAATGTCCGCGAGTGTCCTGCTAATGTACAGCAATGTATTGTGACGGAATAAACCTCATTGTTCACTGTCCCGCTAACGTACCATCCAGTGATATATGACTTATTAATATAATTGGCATTGATTTATATACATAAATATGGCGATTATATTAATAACTAATATCAATAATGAAAATATAATGAATATAATGAATAATAATGGGCATTGGTAAATACCCTGATAATGCTAGTGAGCGAAGTTTTTTAATTTCTGTTTTCTTCTCTTTCCTTTCTGATTTCTTCTTTTCCTTTTCTCTTCTTTTCCTTTCTTTTCTTTTCTTCTTTCCTTTATAACCTCTTCCTTTTTTGCTTTTTCTTTGGTTGGAACCCCCTTTTCAGACATGAAAAGTGGGAGGGGGAGGGAGGGGGAGGGTATTCCCGCCCCAAATTTGAAAACATTTGAAAACATATCGCCCCTACTTATTTTAACCACTTATTTTTTTACCCACTTATCATTTTATCCACTATTTTACCCTTTATACGTATATATTGTCGGTATATAGGACCTTCTAACTATCGGACCCCTACTGAACCATCGGACTATCGGACCCTTTTGCCGAGTTGGTCTATAGAACTTTCTGTCTATTGGACCCTCATGTACATTCGGACTATCGAACCTTCTATCTATCGGACCTTCTGACTATCGGACCCGTTGGTCATTCGATCTGTACAACCTTCGGACTATTGGACCCTCCTGCCTATTCGGTCTATAGAACCTTCTGTCTACTGGACCCTCTCTACATTCGGTCTATCGAACCTTCTATCTATTGGGTGTCGGTCTATCGGACCCGCTAACTATCGGACTTTCTAGCTATAGGGATGACCCCCCTTGAGTACCTTATTACGAGGTGGATATGAGCGCTATAAAAATACCCAATATTATTATTATTATTATCGCATGTAAATAAATTCTTCAAGCTTCCCACTGTAATTGAATTTTTTTCACCTCTCTTCATTAAGATCGATTTTCTCTATATTAAAAGAATGAAACTGCAAATAGCACATCCGCCTAGACAACAACAGATTCCCTTTGTTTTTGTTCGAAAATAAGGGTAAGAAGCGAGCTGCAATAACAAACATAATGAAATAAATAAATATAAACCAACAAAAAAAAAGAAAGAAAGAAAGGCTTTCTCTGCAAGTATTGCAAATTGGACATCGCATCCACCTAACCAATCACACTTAATAATAAACTCCTAGGCGTCATGCATATTTACACATGATAATACTAAAAACCCAACTACACCGCGTTCGTTTAAACCCTTATTTCGTATAGAGAAAAGTCCTTTTTACCAAGGAATGAAATTAAGACCTTTGCATAACACGAAGTTGCTGTATTTTCCCTCCTCTTACTTAAGAAAAAGGTAGTCGTTAGTGAATATCTTATTATAATTAATAATATTTGTATTACTATTATTGTCGTTGTTGTTGCTATCATTATTATTGCAACCGGTTCGTACGCCATTACACTTCTTATATCCATTCAGTCAAATGTCTCACCTGGATTGTAGCATTCGACAATTGCTTGGTATCTCTTTGACACTGAATAAAACGTGCAGCGTCTGTGTTGTGTAAAATTACGTAAGCACTTTCAAATCCCTTTTGTCATGCTAGTCGTCCCGCCAACGTCAATAGTATCCTACCAGCGTTGTATATTACCATAACTGAAAACTGATTAATGACAGATACTTTACCATAGACCAATAGTACAAATCATACAGTTGATCCCAACTGAAATCGGCGAGCTTGACCTCAACCTTGCCTGCATACAAATCAGATCCGAAGATGAGACGGATATTTGCTTAGTCCTTTTTTATATGATCGCGATGAAGTCATCAGCGCTTTCGAAAGGATACAGCGACGGCCCAAAGTCAAGACAAGTCTTCCTAACGATCACCCTAGAATATCAGTACGTACCGACTTACCAGCAGAACTAAAGAAAGTTCGTTACCAGCTTGAAAAGCAAGCTAACAATTTACGAAAAAAAAATAGTATGTCGACTAAAATCCAAATGGTTGGTGTCAAACTAGTATTGGAATCAAGTCGAAATCACAGACCCTAGCAACTCTTGTCAGTTGTCACAGAAACTACGTACAACGTTGATTCATTTTGTAACTATTAATAATTGATCATCAGAACTGGCTTTATAACATGATTAACCGCGAAGGATATTACTGTAGACAGAAATGTATACTTCACTCTAATGTTTGCAGTGTGTACGTTTTATAATTATATGCGACTTGATAGACCCGTAAATGTCCCTATTTTATAATTTCACGTTCTTCTTTATGTCTTACCTCTATTAATAAATAAATGATGCGTGCAATGTAAGCTGTTAAGCACTTAACACTAGCTAGGTCAACTTTGTAGAGTTGCATAAGTGTTCTATATATGTGATTCTAAGGTTAAACTTTAGCTCATAAAATTTTTGATACAAACTGCAAGCTTATACACAATAAAAAATATGTTATATGCATGTTCCATGTTCTGGCAATTGATAGTCTCACTCCAATCAACGTCTTTTAGGTAATTTTGAAAATCTAGTACAGTGGTATCGTTTATATCTCTAGTACTTAATTAACAAGGAGTTTGATCTGAAACTGTTCTATTCTAGGAGTAATATGAAAGATAGGAAAGTGATCGGAAATATCGATGTAGAATATTCCAGAAAACACATTCATGCTAAAATTATTTGTAAAAATTTGTGAAGTACATGATAGAGTAACTCTTGTTGGTTTATCAATCATGGGCAAAAACCAGTTTGTTATACATTGCACTTGAAAATAGATTAACAGCATCATATGAATATTTCAAGAGATCGATACTGAAGTCAGCAAATACATAGACTTGTTTATTTTCAGCATTCACTTGCTTTTAAACAACTTTCAAACCTAAAATGCGACTCATTATTGCAATCTTGCTTGAGAAGATCAGTTCTTATATACAAATGCAGAGTATTTGAAGTCCAACTCTACCTCCTATTCCATACAGTCTATTGGAATGTACATATTCGCAGCCATTAATGTTACGAACAAGTTCCATATTCTCATTTATTCGTGTTTAGTAAAACCGTAAACAGAAAAGTTGAATGAGAGTGGCAGGATAAAGTCAGATATTGCACTAGCACTCTTATTCAAGGTGCAAGAGTTAAAATGCAGAATACTGAAATTACTATTGTCAACTTTATGAAATTTAGCTGAAAATTCATCCTCTAAATAATAATTACAATTTATATAATTTCCTGGTGTAAAATGTTTTTCATCATCACGATATAGACCTTCTAACATATAAATCGTTGGAGGATAATGTACAAAACTCGTTATCATCCAATATATGAAAAGCAAATAAAGTGTGAATGCATCTTGGAAATTCCCCTTTTCATAATGGGCATTTTTTTTACTTAGAGGAGAAGTATTATGATAATCGAATGACAAAGACCCATTGTTGCAATCGTAGCCTGTCATTTGATTTGTTTCCACTATACGCCTGTTGCAATCACACAAAACATTATAAAATAAAAATAGAAAAAAAAAAGAATCAGCACTGATTTATGATAAAGAAAGTTAAACACAGAATGGCAATAAAATACATGTATAGGTTAAAACTTCTTTTAAAGAGAAAAAGTGGTTTGCAATCTGGTTTTAGAATCCAAACAAGAGTGAAAATTTACTAATCATACTCATGTTTGAGCAATGCAACGACTGTAAACAGTTGAAATTCATTCAATGCATAAGTAAATGTTGTCTTGTACAATAGGTTACATATAAACCAACTATGATGCCAATTGTTATATTATGAACAATTTTCTGTCGATAATCTTCATTACCACCACTTTCCTTATTATCCTGCGGTTCTGAAAATGTTAAAGTATTTCACGCTTGGTGTTTATAAGCCCCGATACCGTTAACACCACTGTTACGTACATAAATGTCCAATCAGTTTAGCTCCCTGAATTAAAGCTGATGACAAAGGCTGGCTTCAGTTGGATAGCCCAGTCAGACGGTTCCCATCAATCAGCATGGTACAGTCTACCCTCAAGTACAATTTGTGAGCCTCACGCACAAGGAACCATCCTAATATTCAGGCAATTTGATGAAACGAATGGTTTATGCCCCCCCCCCCCCATGCTTTGATATGTTTTATTTTTTTTCTATTGATTTGTTATTTTGATTTGTTTTATTAATTTGTTTATTTATTAATTGAATTAATTATAGGGGCATTTCAGTATCATGCATAAAAACGAAAATGAATAAATAAGGTCTCGGCCAGGTGCTATTTAAACAAAGATTTAAAACTGACGATTAATTAAGTGTGAGCATGCACAAAAAACCACCCAAATGTCGCTTTTGTGATTTTTAGTTAGAGCTCAATAAACGTGTTTTTGGTCAGCATGGTCAAATATAATTTGTTTGGTATTTCCTGAAAGAGTATACTTTTTTTTTCTAAGCAACATACACATTTGGAAGCGGCAAACAATCCGAAAGTGGTATTTTGGACAGTTTTTCAGCAGACCTTTAAATTGTCTTCTCTGGATTGTGTGGTATTGCTTTTCCTTGTTTATGACCCTAAATACTTGTCACATTTTTATTAGTTATATTTTTTTGTAACTTTACAAAAGATTAATCTCTTGTCTTGATACTTGTCTAACATAACGAACAAGATTGTCTCAATAAGTATTCCACGTTTTAATCCCTTCATAGGGAAATCTAATTGAGTTATAATTCTTCTTTTGTCAATTTTGCATAAATACCTGGAGAGACAGAGCCCTTCAATGGAATTAAAACTGTTATTCTCATAAGTAACACTTTGAATTACACATTACAAATTTTATTGACCGAAATGGAAATTCTTTTTGCCCAATTGATCGTGGGCCCGGCAGCCACTGTGCAGCGCCAGATCGACGTTGCTCTATCCTTTCAATTGTTGAACGCCAAACAAGGTAGCAGCAACTCCCATCTTAGATTGAAAGAGGTTCATCGTGGTGAAGAATAATTGAAGAGAGTTAATCAGTTGTCTCACGATGTGCAAACGTAAACGTAGGTAGTCTGACGTTTCTAGCCTTAGTCATAGACAATGAGCCGAGATCACGCTGAACCGGCCAAGGATAGCGCGCCCCCCGCCGACACGGCAGGGAACAACGCCGCGCCCGGTCAACGGCAGCGACCAATCACAGCGCCGACACGGCAGGGAACAATGCCGCGCCCGGTGATTGGTCAACGGCAGCGACCAATCACAGCGCGAGTGGTCCGAGCGTACATCCGGCCGCTCCGGGCTATTTAAGACCCGCTCAGCGTGATCTCGGCTCATTGTCTATGACTAAGGCTAGCAGTATATAGCAGCCGAAACGTCAGACTACCTACGTTTACGTTTGCACATCGTGAGACAACTGATTAACTCTCTTCAATTATAACTCCCATCTTTTAACGTCTTTTGGTATGACGCGGCCGGGGTTCGAACCCAAGACCTCCCGATTGTGAGGCGGACGCTCTACTGACTGAGCCAACACATCGGTATAAATGTTCGCCCAATGTGGGGCACGAACCCACGACCCTGGGATTAAGAGTCCCATGCTCTACCGACTGAGCTAACCGGGCAAAATAATTAAAATCCTGTTTCCCACACCGGGAATCGAACCCGGGCCATGGCGGTGAGAGCGCCGGATCCTAACCACTAGACCATATGGGATATATCATAAAGAAAGTAAATGTGAATAAAATTACAATGCCCCGACCGGGATTCGAACTTTCTTTATGATATATTCAATTTTACTTCAATCCTATCAATTACGATGTTATGATGAAGTAACACTTTGCCGGATTGGGGATTCTATTCTTTCTTGAGGGGGTTTGGAACATCCCATGCTAATAAGTTATATATCATTTTAAAGCTGATTATATACTCTTTCAGAATCATACCTTAACTAAAAAATTAATATCTAGCGACTTGGTTTTGTGGTGCCTTGTCACAAGTCCATCATGACCATTTTGTAGCCAAATAGAACAGGTTATTTCAACTGCCATCTGTAAGCTTGACCTGGACCAAGCCTGAATATTGATCAGGTCCGTAGAAGAGTTTAATGCCGGCTTCACTGTGTGATTGATTACTGAAAGAACCATGGGCGTCAATCCGAGTAGAGGATCTATTGTTCATGGGGGGGGGGGGGGGGGACGGCTATTGTGTCGTCCCCCCATGATGAATAGAGTTACGTCACGATTAACGCCCATGGAAAGAACGATTATGGGTATGTTTAGCAACGCCGAAATACCATCAACTTTAAAAGAAATAACGCTTTTCTTTTCACATGATGTTCTGCCAATTAGACAAAAAGAGACCCCAAAAGGCTGAGGACTTTTTTTTCCGTGTCAGAGATTTTTGGACTTGAAAAGAGACCCTTCAATGCTGAGGACTATTTTTTTTGGATGCTTGTCAGAGATACAAGTTGTGTTAAGTCTATTGTTTATGGAACTAGGAAAATGATTATTAATAGAACTAATTAGGTATGAATGGACTACTACTCATTCTACCAACATACCTGAATTTCCTGTTCTACTGTTATCATAGGGTGCTCTTTTTGGAAGGTTCATAATCAATTGCCCAATTCGTTTTTTACAACAACCCCCCCCCCCCCTAATAAAACAACAACACACAAACAAAGAAACAAACAAAACAAAAACAAACAAACAACAAACAAAGGAGGCATTTTTGTTCCATCAGATATTGTGCAGCCTGCATATGACCAATACAAGTATATGTTTGCACAGAATACATTTCAAACAAATGCATTCCATCTTCAACAAGTTAAGAAAATGAACATTTATTAGATTGTCGGCAGAGACCTATTTGGAGAGAACTTTGCAAGATATGTCAAAAGTTGCAAATTTGTGTTTGATCGAATACGACGTAAATTTTCGTAATTTTCTTATTTCTTTTAGGAATTTACTTAAACGTTCACCGATCTGTCTCTCTGATTTTCCCTTTTTTCCCCAAATCAATATTCTACCATGTTGAACTTGCCTTCTAATGGCAATATTATCTTTTTTGGGTTTTTGTTTTTGTTTTTCAATACCTATAACTGGACCGGGGCACACTATGTTTTGTCCGCTCCATATTCCATCGTTGCAATACAAATCAAACCAATCAGGACCGCTGCTACAAGTCACATTTAATCTGTCACCGTTCTTGTATGAGAGTCGGGGATTCTGAATGGTTGAATCAGGAGGTAGAGCAGGAGCACTGCAGTAGGCATGCAAAGGAGGAGCTGAGGAGAACCAAAAATATGGAAAGTACGAATATACCATCCAATTTACCTGCCGTGATTTATTTACAAATGAGATAATCGGATCAGGTTTGTTTCCCCCCCCCCCCCCCAAATCGGATTTTAAAATATTTATTTGAAGGTTCAATATCCCAAAAAGGATAAATGGTTCATTACAGTAGCGTATCTAGGGGTTATGGCGCCAGGGGGAAAATGTTACCCAGAAAATTTTGCAATGGACCACTGGCAACGAATAGACCGATTGACTTGAAAATTGGCACAAAAGTAAAACATATCAAGTAGAATAAGATTTTAAAAAAAGGATATGAAATAAACTAATAACAAAGAAATAATCCAAATTCATCATATTAATTATAACAGATCTGGCATTGCATAATATATGAATTGCATAGAAACCTGTACAAAAATTGCTGTTTTTTTTGTGACGGTCAAGCAATTATCGACCTCTAAAATCAGTTTTACATGTCCAACCGGGGTGAATTATATATCAAAATATGCGTGAGACAAAAGTCATGAAGTTTGAACGTCAAACGTCAAATCAACGTCAATCTGTTTAAGATTTACTCCATTATACATGCACATCTCACCTGGTTTGTGGCATCCGACATGCGCTTGGAATTTGTTTGAATATGAAGTAAAGGTGCACGTCTTGTGGTGTCATAGATCATAAGCACATCTATAATTATGCTTGTCACACTTGCAAAATTTCGCTTAACCCCGGGAAATTGGTGGGGCTAAGGGGGGTGGGGGGGGGGGGGGTCTTAGCCCCACCAATTTCCCGGGGTTAAGCTTAGCCCACTTGCTTTTCACACTTTTACCAAAGGGTGCTAACCCCGCAATTAGTACGGGACTATAACATTCTGGCCCTGCAAAAAAGCAGGGTTAGTCGGGCAATTGCGGGGATAAGAATGCAAGTGTGAAAACGGAAAAGAAAATGCGGTGCTAAGGACCACACATGCCGGTCATCACAGACAACGTGCTCATAAATATGCATTTCCTTATACCCCTTCTCGTCGACCCACGCCCTCTTTTGTGCTATTGTCTTGTACATGCAACCACATACCGGCACAATTATTTTTACAACGGTCTTTAATCTTGACCCCCACTCATTTATGTCTCTTGTTTTCCAATACAACTGTTTATTCCTAATGTACTTGCTATGTTTTCATATTTTATATGTATGATCATTACGTGCAATTATGCACTTTGAACATGTATGCTGTTTTTTATATTGAGTGAAATAAATGAATCTTGAATCTTGAATCTTGCTTCCGGGTGCGAAAGTTCACCAGAAACGCGCGAAATTGTTTACCTCGGCTTCATGCGTTGCAAGTACATGTACAAATCGCCTCCGACGCCTGGCCATTCTCCTACCTTGCATACGAAACCCTTCTGTTGTCCTCCCTTAATATCATTTTCATGTAAAACATGTTTAAAATCAGCAATACAGCGCTTAACAAATGATTTGAAGTCATGATCGACACCGAAAACGGGTGGAAATTGATCTAGTCTGAAATCGTACGAGAGTGCAGAGCATAGCAGAGTCAATCGCGATCGGGGAATTTTCCTGTCTGAATTTCGCGCGTGGAGTTCGACCGCGATAGTCTGCAGGCGCATGCGTGATAGTGAAGATATCAATATTCATGAACTATCGGATAGTCCGGGGTTAAGCAAGTTTCGGAGGGGGGGGGGGGGGGGGGGGGTGGAAGGCTCTGATCTGTAACACTCATTCAGTATGATTGATTTGAATGTATTATGTACTATATATTTTTATTATATTATGTATTTCTGAAAGTTGTAAAATGTTCTATACATTTTGGTAATTGTGTTATGTACATCAACTAAAAATGAAATTCTATGATTTTCATTTGTAGTGAATGAATGCAATAAAGAATGCTACAAAAAAAACCCCCAAAAAACAAGCAAGTGTGAAAAGCGGAAAACTTTTCAACCCCGGCTAAGCACTTAGTATGGGACTAAAAAAACAAGTATGAAAAACAAAAACGATAGTCCGGGGTTAAGAAAAGTAAGTGTGAAAAGCATACTAGTCACTAAAGTCATAGGGATCGTGGAGCTAAATATATATTATTTCACCAGTCTTCCAACTTCAACCCCAACGCTAGTTGAGAGACTAATGGACGATATGATGAACTATGCCAATGTACCATTTGCATGTATAGTTTCCACTTGTCCGAGAGTTCCAATGTTTATCGAACCAGTACGATACATATAAGTCAGCCTCAAAATTAATGTTAAGGGTCCTCATATATATTTATTTTTGTATAGTGAACGTGGATTTTTAAAAGTTATTTATATATTTATGTATTCATGTATTCACGGCTGAACAATGAGGAATCGACAAACCGTTCGAATTAAAATCGAGCGAGGCTCCTGAATTACCATGCTACATCAGAAATCCCGTTATATATCAAGTTACAACAAACGACGAAACGATATGGTAAAAACAACTCGGTCAAGGGATATTTTTCTGCCATAATTATTAAGAACATTGTTATATCAAATCTCTTTAGCTGAGTTTCCAATGTACCCTATATATACGATTGCTTGACCTACAAGCATTAAATCCAATCTATATGGATAATTGCCTTCGTATCTGTGAGACAACATAAGTATCGATCGTGTCATTCATAACTTATTATATAAAGCCAACCAAAACGACTATTGCAGAATCGCATTGCTTGCAAGACAATTTAATACTACACAGGCGGTGAAATTGGGGATGGTGGATGGGGATTTTTGATTGTCCAAATCGACAGGCCTTGCCTCTACCAAAAGCCACGAGAGAATGGGACAATAAGCCAGTTCGGGGTTAGGGCATGGTACAAATGACCCCAAATATCCACAGATATTTTAGACATGGAGGGTTCCTTTATGTGCACTTCAGACAAATAACTCTGGGAGTGATAGAGGTGCCTCATGAATAGCTTTTGTTTCCCCCTTTAAAAAGAATACTTCCACCTGGATATCATGGAATGCACCATTAGTGCATAATTGAATAATGATTACATGCCATTCATGAGCACATATCGAATATTAGTGTCAGTGGGTTTTAGAATTTGGTACAGATGACCTTTATCTGCTCATGCTCAGATTGCATCTCCGAAGTGGCTTATTTACAGGTACACACGCTCCAACAGTCGCGTGTTATTCCCCCAAAAGAAAGCGACTCTCGTTGATCTTGTTTTTTTACACACGATTTCAATAGCGCGCGTTATGCACCGGATGAATAGACCTGTTTACTAAGTGATTTAAATTTTATGCATACTTTTGAAACAAATGTTGTTCTTGACAACCTGAAAGATTGTCAGAGGCTTGTCAGACATAGCAACAAGTAATGTATGCAAACTGGATTCCAAGTATTGTAGTTCATTAATTAATAACAGGTTAATGGAATACCTCGTTACTAGGTCCCCAGGAAACAAACATCCATAAATTTGAATCACTTAGTAAACAGGTCTATTGACCTGGATGAACTGATCAACTCTACCCAGTGACGTCATAGCAGGTCAACCCCGCTTCGATGTTTATCGGTCTGTTTGCCGGTCTGTTTGAGAAATCTGGCTCAATAAGGGCAATAATTAAGGGTACATTTTATGCAACAAAAAAAATCTGTTTTATTTGCTAACATTAATGAAACCTTTATTTCAATATGTTTATTATTTATTTTAAAACCATATTCTTGCAATTGGGGGTTGGAAAAAATCAACATGAGCTCTTTAAGAATTTAATTATCCCTAATCTAATCTCAATCAAACGTTTTACCTAGTTTGTGGCTTGCAATATATGATTACGTTTGTAGTAAAGAGAATTATCGGTAGGGTAGACATATATATTATGAGCGATTGGACAGCTGATGCCATATTCGAGGACATTTAACCATCACAAGTTATTATTAAAGTAATCATTTATGATAATGACAACAGTAGCAATACGTTTTACTCTTTTCTCTTGAATAATATCTTATTAGATGTAGTACTGCGATGAGTTTTATTGAAGGTCTATGTATTTTTTTTTTATGTCATTAAAGTGAGGCCTCACAGCTTCCTAATTTTTCTTAGCTTGCTTTCTAATCTGGCGTTAGCTATTAAGGAAACAAAGCCCATAACCCAAAACAAAACTAAACTGAAACCAGCATCGATCGTACATGTTTTATTTATAACATATCATCTCTTTTAATTCAAACGTCTCACCTGGTTTGTGGCATCTGAGGCTATTAGATTATGAATATAATCACGCAATTTTCGGTTTCATTAGCCTTTCTTGTTTATGGCCAGCAACTCCTTAGATTTCTTTTGAAATGAAGAGGGTAAAGTGTTATGTTTTTTTAAAGTGTAATGCAAGTCCTGTCTAAAATATAATGTGAAAGAACTATACTACTGCACAAATTGGCTAACCAGATATTTTCTTAGCGTTTCAGATGGCGAAGTTTGTTCTCGTTTCGTAAAGGATGTCTAAAATATAATGTGAAAAAACTATACTACTGTTCAAATTGGCTAACCAGATATTTTCTTATCGTTTCAGATGGCCAAGTTTGTTCTCGTTTCGTAAAGGATGCTACAAAATAAGGGGAGGGAGGGGGTCTTGAAGTCCTGACAATAATTGTTAATTACTAGTTGTGTAGTTTTAACATGTGTGAAAGGAGATCTTTGTAATTATTTTTATTTAGATGAAATAGAAATGCGCAGTAAAATGTACCTTGTATATTGCTCTACAATTCGTCCTCCTCTCTCTCTCTCTCTCTCTCTTTCTTCTTTCTTTTTTTAAATTTCTTTTATCTCTCTATGCTTTCTTAAGGGGTGAATGATCCTATCATCTTATTTTAACGTTCGCTTTCACCTCACCCTATCTCCCCCAGGTAAAAAGCGTTTTTTTAGCTTTACAAACGTAAGGTCAGATTAATAAGGCATGGACTTCACTACTTTTCCCAATTTTGATAATTAGTCTGCATTATTATTACTTTATCTTGTGCATTAATTTTATTATTTTATAATCTTATTATTACATAATTCCCTATATCAGTTAAATTACTATCTGGTTGTCAATACGTTGATATTCGTCTTTGTGTTTAATCCACTTTACGAAGGTAGTATATCATTATAAGGCTTTATGAATTATAAATGGTAGGTTGGTTGAGTGTTGAATTCTTGATTGACTGATTGATGAATTAACTGATTGTCTTAATGGATGATTGATAAAACTAAACATTAGTTTTAAAATGGTGCGTGAATTTGTATTTAGAACCTTATGTCGGAATCGGACTCGGACTCGGCTGGGCTGGACTTGGATTCGGACTCGGACTCAGACTCGACTGGCTTGGACTGGAACTGGGACTGGAACTCGGACTCAGACGGGCTGGACTGGGGCTCAGATTTGCTGGATTCGGACACAACGCTGATGTAGGGGTGTTGTGGATCAGTGGATAAGTCCCCGGACTGTGAACCACGAGGTCCGGGGTTCGAATCCCACCGCAGCACTAGCGTCCTTTGGCAAGACGTTAATCTACATTTGCCACTCTCCACCCAGGTGTTAAATGGGTACCCGGTAGGATGGCGAAAGGTAATGTCCTTTGCTTAGCATGTGTGCGCTTACAGGCGACTGGCTGGAATGCTCCCCAGGGAGTGGAGAATGTGCATACACTGTGTGCGGGCGTGCCAGAATCCAATGACCGGGGGTAATAATTTGCGCCTTGAGCATCTAATTAGGATGGAAAAGTGCGCTATACAAGTCACATGTATTATTATTATTATTATCTTACATCTCTCAACTCTCTTACATCGAAAAAATGATAATCAGTTATTTCAATTATTTTAGTCAAACGTCTCACCTTGTTTGTGGCATCTGAGGTATATGTGTTCTTTCCGATTGTGAGGAAAATATGCAGTATTTAATAATTCTGTCAAATTAGAGGAAAGTTCTCAATTGAAGCTATATCATGAGTGGCATAGTTGTCAAACTTCCCAATGCCACAACCCTTTCAAGGGATTAAGACAGATTTACTATAAGATGCCTAATCTTTGACCAAATCAGGTTATTCCAAATGTTATCGGTCAGCTTGAACTGGACGAAGCCTGAATACTGATCAGGTGCGTAGGTGAGTTTAATGCCCGCTTCACTTGGTAGTTATGTAGACGTTAATGAATATGTGTAAGACAATGCCATGTTTTCTAAAACAAATTGAACAGACTATTCCAACTGCCTTCTGCCAGCTTGACCTGGACAAAGCCTGCATATTCATCAGGCCCGTTGACGAGTTTAATGCCCGCTTCACTTTGTCGTTAATTCGATGTAGACTGTTATGAGTCTGTTTAAGCTACAGTCCCATATGGGGACACCCCGGATCTGAAGCACCGGATCTATCACGGACTGCCGGGACCTAATCCGGGATGATTTTCATCCCGGACCACGAAAAAATGCAAGATTTCCTCTCAGTTGCATACCGGCCCGGATAGTCCCGGTAGAGTAACGGACCTTCCAGGCAGAGTCCAGGATCATCCCGGCAGAGTCCAGGACCACCCCGGATGTGACCCCGGACCGTCCCGGACAGGCCCGGATCATCCCGGTTCATCCCGGCAGAGTCCAGGACCATCCAGGCAGAGTTAAGGATAGTCCCGGATGGTCCCGGACAGCCCCGGATCTTCCCGGACCATCCCGGTGGAGTCCCGGTGGAGTCCCGGACTATCCCGGTTGCGTCCCGGATGCGTCCCGGACCGATCTACAAATATATAAACCGACTGTTTTTGGGGTAAATTTCACTTGACTTCTTGCTTTTGAAGGAGCAACATCAACGTAATTTTGGAGCTGCCACCTCGCTATCATCATGCCAGCGAAAAAAAGCGGCAGTAAAAGTGCCAGTAAAGTGCCAGTAATATCCAGAAAGGCGAAGAGTAAAAGGAAGAAAGTATCCTCATCCGTGATGATCCGGGATGATCCGTAACTATTCCTGAATTGTCCGTAAGTCAACCGTGGTCGTCCGGGTCAATCCGTGACTTTTCCGGCCTGTAAAACATGAAATTCATTTAGAATCCGTATCGGTCCTGGAAGGTCCGTGAAGCCGCCGGCATGGTCCTGAACATTCCGTAACAGTCCGTATGTCAAACGGGATGATCCGGCATGTATTTTTCCTTCCCGGACTGTCTAGGATCGTCCAGGACCATGCAGGCGGCTTCACGGACCTTCCAGGACCGATACGGACCTACCCGGCGGATTCCAGGATGTGTCCCGGTTTTGTCCAGGATGACTACGGATGAACGCTCGTCACGGATCATCCCGGAAGTTTTTGACAGTCAGAAACTTCCGGGACTACCCCCAGGACGTTGGCGGATGCCCAAGGATCATCCCGGACATACAAGGACCATTCCGGACCATTCCGGCCAAGTAACGGATCGGACCCCGGATCGCTACGGACTAATCCGGGGTTATCCGGGGCCTATATGGGACTGGGGCTTTAATAACTGAAAATGTCGTATTTTTCAACAACAAAAACAGCTATGCTGGTCAGAATTCCACGTGTAAGCTTGAATATTAATCAGGTCCAATGATTTTAATTCCCGTTTCACTTTGTAGTTATTGATTTGCTAATTGTAAATATGCCGATTCTTTGACGAAATGATCATGCTGTTAAAAAAAATCAATTTGTGAGCTTGACTTGGACCCAGCCTGAATATTGATCAGGTCCGTCGTCGAGTCTAATGCCTGTATCACTTGGTAGTTAATAGCATAACATGTTGTTATTACAATCGACGGTTAGTCATTTGGTGAATATTGTGTTTTATTTGTTCAGTCACTAAGGGGATATATGCAGTAAGAACGCAAGTATGAGAAATAATCAGGTAAAGTGGTCAAAATATGGAATAAAAGGATTTTGATCGGAATAACTTATGAAATCATATACGTGATGTTTTTTTGAATCCCATAGTCTCCTGAGCTAAGAGTCGACCAGAATTCAATCACCAATCCTTTTAGGCCATCTAAAAAAAAGGTTGTTTTCTCCTTATTAAGTGCACACCCACATAAAAAAAAAAAGAGAGAGAGACGATTTTATTCCTATGCAGATATGATTCCATGGCAAAATTGCAAGTATTTAAATTCTCCATTGAAAATTCCGTTTGAAATTATACTTCATTTTTTGTCTCGCCCACCGGAGGCAGTGGCGGCACCAGGGGGGGGGGGGGGGCATGGGGGGCATTTGCCCCCCCCCCCCCAATAATTTTCGGAGTGAAAAAAAATAAAAGGGTGGATTTTTTTTTTTTTTTTACTTGGCGCCGTCATTCTTGGGTTTTTTTTTTTAATTGTTTTTGTTTGTCAGGGAATTATGGAGGGAAACTGGGCCCCATAACCCCTTGACTGAGCGTTTTTTGAAAGTTTGGCGAATTATGGAGGGAAACTGGGCCCCATAACCCCTTGACTGAGCGTTTTTTGAAAGTTGGCGAATTTTTTTTTTTTTGTAAAAAGGCTTGCCATATGGACATGATAGTCTTTAAGTTGAGCAAACTCGTTGTTACCGATGAGCCTTCTGTTCAGTTCTAAACTAAGATAGATCGACTTGTATTCTCAGCACAATGAGCGTCGTTGTTTCGCGTCAGTGTTCATATTCGTCGTTGTTAATGGGTCGTTGTTTCGTTAACTTAAAGTTTCGAAACCACAAGTCCCGTGTATGCCCTAGTTGACAAGTAAAGAACAGTTTTTAGTTGCCAAATAGGCTAATAATTTGTTCTTTTATTCAATATTGGCCCAGAAATATAAACGAAGATGAGGGTTTTAATTTTTTTTAATTTAATTTTAAATATATGTTTCATCAACTAGCATATATTTCTGTAATATCGTTGTTAACATACTTTGACGATTTCCCTTTTTTTAATAAGCTCATTCTCAAGAAGTCAAACTTTGAACTACACTTCAAATCCTTTCAACAATATTAAATAAGCTTGATATCAAAAAATCATCTTTTGTCTACAAAATTTGAAAAGAATCTTGAAAATATTCTAATCACTACCTTCGTAAGCAGCACTGCAATTTCCTTTTTATCTCTAGTTCTCTCTTCATAATATCATTTATGATTATTAAAATAAAGGATCATCTATATTTCACTATATACAATTTTGTGTTTACCTTTTCCCATATCACATTACAAAAAAACAACCTATGCTTGTTTGTGTATGGAATGTATGTATTCCCCTACCATAACTGTTATTTGAAATATTTTATATTCTAAGTTTAAGGGGAGTAGCATAAAATTAAAATACTTTCCATTTATAGGGACATGAAAATTTCCTTTTGCGAGCTTATCTCTAGTTTTCTCTTTATAATATCATTTATGATTATTAAAAAAAGGATCATCTATATTTCACTAAATACAATTTTGTGTTTACCTTTTCTCATATCACATTTCAAAAAAGCAAAAACAAAAACAAAAACATATACTTGTTTGTGTATGGAACGTATGTACTCCCCTACAATAACTGTTATTTGAAATGTTTTATATTCTAAGTTTAAGGGAGTAGCATAAAATGAAAATACTTTCCATTTATAGGGACATGCAAAGCTAAACAAATCTTTATATTTCTTATCCTTCACATGAATTCTCTCAAATGTTCTAATACGCACTTTATTAGTATTATTTTACATGTAATTCAACAAGCATAATGTCAGGCAACTGGAAAAATGTATATAAACCTAGGAAAATTGGAAACACAAAGGCGCATGCAAATTTTACTTATTAAGAGGGGGAGGGGAAAATAGCACTGAAATGAAGAAGACGCAAATCACGGGGGGGGGGGGGGGAGAGAAAAAAAAATCCGTTGAGTTGAGTGGATTTGGCTTTATGTCATTTATTTCAAATAATTCTGTAAATTGACAAAATATATTATAATTACGTAATCTCTAGGTCCACACCATTATCTTTCTGGTCCAATGATATCTGAATATACAAATTCAATTTGAGTTTTACTATTATTTCTCTCTTTATTTTTTTTGAGCTTTACTAAACGAAATGCTTTTATTTTCTATGCAATTTCAGACATAATTATATTTGTGACCCGACGCCTCAAAACCTACAATAAGTCGCCAAAATTATTTTTCTTGTTTTATACATTTTCTGAAAGTAAAGATTCTCACCTTTCCAATGGTATATCACTTGCCTAATTTAGTCAATGATAACACATTTAAATATCACATTTAGAATCAGCAATCAATAACTCCTATTCAGAGAAAATGGCCATTTAAGTTCGGAACAAAAGAGTGCTAAACCTTCGCTCTCTGTGTGCGCCAAAATAAAACTGGGTATTGAAATGGCCGTAGCAACAGGTATGAAGGGATTATCAGATTAGGCTGAATTTTGGTACACTGCTCCAGGAGGAGGTGTAGAGGTGTAGAGGTGTAGAGGTGTAGAGGTGTAGAGTTGTCGTGGTCTAGTGGATACGTCACCGGACTGTGGCTCACATGGTTCGCGGTTCGAATCCCGCCACGGCGCTAATGTCCTTTGGCAAGACATTCATCTACATTTGCCACTCTCCACCCAGGTGAAGTAAATGGGTACCCGGTAGGAAGAAATTCCTTGAAATGCTTTAGCGCCTATCATGGCAGCTCGGCTAAAGCCGGGGTAATAATGTGATACTATGTATTAAGCGCAGTAGAGTATATTCATATAGTAGCTGCGCTATATAAATGGAACATATTACATATTATTATTATTCATTACTCACTCCAAAAATCAAGTTAATACCGTTAGAGGTAAAGTAGTAATTTGGCATTGAATGAAAGTATTACAAAAGCTCTCCAGACATTCGTTAGAGCTTGACAGGTGAAAAAAAGGAGTCATTTTAAAATGCCCCAAAAACATATTTCTAAGTCGAATTACGACTCACAAACTTGAGACATGATAGAATGATAATAAAACTACCCATTTCTATCAAAAACAGAAAATCGACTGATCCAAGCAAATTTACTATTTTGGGCTGTTTGCTACGTTGTGGTCCGTGCGACTTATTGTAGGTTTTGAGGCGGCGGGTCACATTTTTCGTTCAAAATAATACAGTTTTACTAGGTGATTATACTTGATGCACAAGCATATGCCATATTTTATGAGCGACGGATGCAATCTCAGGCCACTTTGAAAACAAAACAGATATTAAGCTGCTTGACTACTGGTTGTAATCGAAGGGGTAGGTGCATCCTTCTGATTTCCCTCAATTTTGGTATTTCGAGAAAACAAGAAAATACCTAGTAACTAGGATTTTCTGTTTTCACGAAGTGACGGCTTACAGCCGCCCCGTATATTTTACGTGCGCGGCTGAGATCTGTCACTTCGTGAAAACAAAAAAGAGCGCGTCCTTGAATTGAGTTTGTGTTTTCACGAAATGAGGGTTAAATGTGCGGTGATCAAGTCCCATAATTATGTTTTACTCGCGCGCGGCTGAGATCCGTCACTTTGTGAAAACAAATCAAAGCGCGTCCTTGTTTTTGTTTTGGTGTTTTTACGAAATAACGGTTATTTTTACAACTCATTTCCCCCAAATAATTATAACAAAAATATGCAAACAATTAAACATAGATCTAAAAATTGATATATGATCTATCCCAGGATATAAAATTTATTCACCCTTCATACATCAAAGCGGAGGAGATTATGCTTTATTCCTTTAAAACTTTGAAAGCGATTTACTCAAAACTAACTTTCATCCGTCACTTTGTGAAAACACTAACGAATTATGTCGATTTAATCATACAGGCTTATATCCTCACAGTGTTTGAATAAACAAATATTACACTTTGGGTACATCATTTGACATCAATGGGATTTGGGAGGTGTAACAGTTAAAGAGGAAGTCCTCCCGGACACCGAATTGGTTTCAGGAGAAACAGGGGCGCGTGTCTTGTGAGTGATTTTTACTGACAAATTTGCTCTCAACCAATGAGATGCAAGGATTTCAGTACCTTATAACAGTTGTCGGTAAAAATCACTGACATTATACTCGATGAAACGCTCCCCAAGACAATGAAATTTATTTTTTCACTGATCAATTTTACCTCACTTATCTGCTTTTCCTAAGGTAACATTATTAGTAGGGCGGACCTCCTGCTTTGTACACAATAACTAAACCACATTTCTGCTTATTCAAAAAAAAAATTACATTGGATGTTTATATTCAGAACTCATCACTGTAAATACCTCCCGTTTGCACAGTTCATAGTTTTAGAAATAATAGTCCAGTCAGGGTCATGATGAGATATGGAATATTATTTCTAGCACTTTATAATTATTCCCATCATCCGTAGCAAGCCGTCTTTATTAAAACAGAGTCACTGTATAATTTGCCGCAATGCTAAACAAATCCATTCATGAAATAACTTTTTTTTTCACCATAAGGCGTAGCGGATAACTGAGATTGTGTTTTGTCCTTATTTCATATTTCAAGATATATGCATACAATATACATATACTTATACAGTGCGTATAAAAGAAGTATACCCAAAATTGCTGGCTTCTAATTTCAAAAGTTATAACCAATTTAACTTTGAAACTAATTTCATGGTGAAAAGCAACTTGTTTTCTGTCCAACGATACCTCATTCCCAACTTTTCTGACATGGATGACTGCGCCCCAGCGTTTTAAACAAGTGTTGTCAAAATTTGTTTGAACCAATTTTGGGCTGATGCAATGATAATGGGTCAAGCCATATTAATGTGTTACTTTAGTCTAACATTTTTTTAAAGATGAATTTCCTTTCATGATTCAATGCTTCGTTTTTATATCGATCCACGGTATCTAAACTCTCACATGAACTTGTTTCAATCGACTTGATTATCTCAATTTATTTTATCAGTCTTCTGACTTCTTGTTTCATAATAAATCAAAAAGGTGCATGAAATGACTTTAAACGCTGGAAAAATGCAAGAAATGATCCATGTGTTGATAACTACCAAATAATCGATGATAGACTTTTATAAAATAAGAATGACTCGATAATAAGGCTTTCCTTAAGTAAGGGATGCGAATGAAACAGAGAATATGCTATCATGACAAAGAAAATGTCATAAATTTGGCCTTCAATAGGCCTTTTATTTAGTTTGAGGTGACATTAACACCCTTTATGTTCAAATGCACAAAATCCACTGAAATAACCCCAACGGTTATCTTAAAAATGAAAAAAGAAATGCACAATAGTTGGTTTTCATTCACATTTGTTGCTATAGCCTAAACTTGGAACAAAAGGATTTTGACAATATTTTTTTGGGAAATCCTGTTGCTCAGTCACCCGTTGCAGCACAGTTAGGAAAAAAAGGTATCATTGGGCAGAACATAAGTTGTTCTTTGCTATAAAATAGATTTTGAGCGCATAGAGGTCATAACCTGTTAATTAGAAGCAACCGAACTGGGCATAACATTGTTATACGAATACAAATTATATGTTCATATCTATAAACGGGACATTTGATTTAGATAAGTGTAATTAATAGACCAAAGGCGAGATGATGATATATTTTAACCCTTACGGTGCCCACACATTGCACACTGGTCTGCACAGAGTTGATCCGTACATGCTGGCGTGTTTTGTTTGAACGTGCTTAAGCACCCCAAAACTAAAGCCTTCACGGGGGGGGGGGGGGGGGGGGGTAGTGGCTGGCGCAATAGGGATTAGCACTGTGGCGCTGGATTCAGTACATTGGGGCAGATTGAGGTTAATACTTCACAGCCAAGGAAAGAAATATATACACAATGTAATTCTTTGTGTCGTGGTTTTTATTACAGCACAAAATTTGTGATATACATAGATGTTTGTTTATGTATTTATTTATTTAGTAATCAAACCTCGAATTCTTATTATTTCCACAATTATTTCAAGAATCACATACGTGGTTATAATTTCTTAATTTCAGAAATTCTGAAAATACAACCCCAGTAGACGATGCATAAGTCTTTAAGAATTAACTTTAAAGACTTATGATTATCAAATAATCAAAAGCCCCAGCTCCCAGCCCCCAGTCCCTCCAACCACCCCCCCCCCCCCCATAAAAAAAATATATAATAAGCGTAAATATGTATACATGATTCATCGTGCAAGTTCATTCCCCAATAGTATGTAAATATGTGACTAGGTATATAACAAAAAATGGAAAAAGACAGAAACAAAAAGTATCAATATTTGTATAGGACGCCTTCCGTGTCCGGGGCATCTATCACGGATAAAGCTTAAAAATTAACTGTGGTGGATCATTTCAAGCTATCATACACATTATGGAGAAAATGTTTATGTTCAAACTGGTTTTTCGTAGACTTCATAGCTCTGAGGCTGATCGCCATTTTGTTTCAGGTATGGTTCAACATAGAGCGACTGGTCACCCACAATGTAGTTTGCATATCCTTCAGGAACATCAGGTAGGGGTCCTCTGTCTCCCTTCTCATCTTGAAGTGTGTCTTTTGATGATGTTGAGAAGGTGAAGCGGTTATCACGGCTGTATATTTGAATACATGAAATTATATAAAAATGAGTGAATCAGAAAGAAATATCATAGAAATACATATTATTTGAAATATTCGAGTGTAAGCAGAGCTATATAAATATCTTTTAGAACTCAGAGAGCTTTCATGATATTCCCGTTACTTTAACAATATGCAATGCTTCTTTTTTGTATTGAATAATTTCATTAATTCTGGTCATACAAAAGGCTGACATGCCTCACATAATTATTTCATTGCGTGATTATATCCAGTTACCTTTCCCCCTTTCAACTAAATATACGTGCCTTTCAATTAGCGATAAAATATCAAAGTGAGAAAAATCCTTCATTTGTTTTATTGAAATATTTTGACATCCACTGTTTGTACGCTGTATTATAATATTTATAGCATTCTAGTGTATCTCAACAGCAGAGGAGGCTACACACGATATGACGATGTTCGGCGCAAGGTCTCACAAATGTTGTTTTCTTGAAGGGCAGTCCAAACTTTGTAATAATTTGATTTGGGTGAAAGACGACAAATTAGAGAAACACATTGCTGAAAGTTTGAAGAAAATCAAGCAATAAAAAGTTATATTGTTTTAATAGTTGCACTTATTATGCATTATAGGAATTTCCAGTTGGCCGTATCAGTACGGTGACTGTCATGCAGCGGCGGTAAATATTCCGATTCGCTCGAACACAAAATATGACTGAAATGTCAAGTTTTCAAAATGTATAATACAATAGGTTTTTTTAAATTTTTGTGGGGACGTATAACTATATACTTCCAGTACTCCCCAGAGGGAAAGAGACGTTCAGGAGAAGACCGGAATTTAATGATTTTTGGTGTACGAAAAATCGGAGAGTTAATTGACCTTGCTTACGTCGCACTCGATTCACCAAATTGGCAATTTTAGATTCGCATAGATGCAGTGATCTCATTCGCTTAAACATTTTTCAACTTATTATTATTTCTTTCAAACTTTTTGCACATGTTTCACATAATTTTTCTCATTACACAAAAAACCAGCTTTTTACAAAGGTCGGATTGCCATTTAAATGGGAGATGGATGATGTAGTCTAGCCCCCCCCCCCCCCCCCCCCCCCCCCTCTCCCCCATGCCGACATTTACACCAGCCCTGTACGTGATTACAAGAAACCCTAAATTTAGTTACATGTATATGTACAATTTCACTTACTTTCTCATAAAGATGAAGAACACCGTCATACACATCAGAACAAGGATGAACAGTATTACAGCTGTTACAAGGAGACCAGTGATAAAGTAATCCTTTCCGTTATTCTCATCAATAGATTGTGCAAGACGCCCTGTCGATAAACTTCTTTGTCCTGTAAATATACAGATGTAAATTCATAAACCTGTTAGTACAGCATGAATAATACATAAATATGTATTGTTTGCATTTTTATGATTCCCCAATAGACATGAATTCTCTCATTCACATTGGCTTAATACAGGATACCCGGATTCAGTAGACAATGCGTTAACAAGAAAAGCTTTTGAATATATGAAATAAAAAGAGCTGTAAAATACATCAATTTGAATTTGTTTTGAATTGAATTGAATTTATTTATTATCCAAGGAGGAAATTTGTTGTACACTGGAAGAACATGATAAGTACAATACGTAACAAATACATGAAAAATACATGCGAAATACATTACAAAATACTTTTCATGAAACAACAACCAAATTAGAAATTCATCAACACAAAAAGAAAATGAATAATGCAAAACCAATTAATAAAACCCATGAAGTTCAAGTGTTCCAATATGTTCCCTACAAACTCAGGAGAAACTGCCCTCACCCCCAGGTTATATATTATACTTAGTTGCCCTTATCTCTTAACTCTATCATTAAATATGTGAATTGAGTTGTGAACAAATGATTGCCTTAGTCGGGATGTCTTGTTTTTGAGGGTACATAAGCGCAGCCCAGACCTATTCAATCTATATTCTTCAGATAGCGGATGCGATGGGTCTTTCATGATTTTCTGTACTTTATTCATCATACTATCAAAGTAGACACTTTCAATTGTGGAGAGTTGGTTACCAATAATCTTTTGTGCAGTTTTACGAGGGCGTTCCAATTTATCCTTGTTTGCCTTTGTCAAATTTCCGTAAAAGCACATCAGATTAAAGGTGAGAACTGATTGGATAATAGACCTATAATAGACCTTGTTTGTTAATATTGATTTTATCCCGCTCCCCAAATTTATTTATTTATTTTGTATTATTATTAGTAATAATAATAATAATTATAAGCAATTATTCTTCCTATTCATAATAATGATGGTTCCAGTAATTATTTCCTTCTAATATCAAAACTATGCATCAACCAACAAGATCTTTATCAAATTCATCATGAATTATATTTCTATATAAAGACTCAATTACTTTATGATTTCTAGTCCTCTCTACGTTTAGAGTCGGAAACACTTTACGATATCATTACTTTAGTGCTGATTTCATTCTGGCTGGAGGAAACAAAAATCGAATTGCAGATCTACCTGCAGGAGGCAGATGATTCATTGAGCACTGAACAGCCAATCCACGCCAGAGGCCATCTCTGTGACATTCCCAAACGAACCAATCAGAATCATCGTTACATGTGATGTTCACTTCATCACCAATTTTGTAGCGAGGTTTGACATTTTCAATCGATGAGACGACAGGTATGATTGGTGGATTACATTCTGCAAACCAAATATTTTAAACAAATAAATAATTAAAGAGATACATAATCTAAATTCATAATTATGCTATTATATGGATCTAATCGGCAACATTAGTAAAACTCAATTTTTGGACACATTTTCTGAAGAAAAGGCAAGGTTTTGTTAGCTGTTAGCGAAAGAGAAAGAGAAAGTTGCAAAATACTCATCTGTATTGACAAGCATTTTTTTTTAATAAATGCAAGAATACGCAAATCGTGGCAAGGGTTTTTTTCTGTAATAAATATATAGAAACGGGGCTGCAAAATCCAAGTGATTGTCAACTGCATTAACTGGAGGACTGTAACGATTTTCTTTAAACATAATTCAATAAAATAATGTGCCAATTATAAAACAAAAAATTCAGTTTATTTTGAGTGAAAATTATTGTTCATAAATAAATGGCGCATAGTAATTGAGTATTCATTCCTCTACCATTAATGGTAATGTATCCTGCAATACCTATAACTGGATCAGGGCACACTATGTTTTGTCCACTCCATATCCCGTCGCTGCAATTTAAATCAAACCAATCAGGACCGTTGTTACATGTCACATTTAAGGTATCACCGTCTTTGTATGACAGACGAAGATTTTGAATGGTTGAATCAGGAGGTACTGCTGGGGCACTGCAGTAGGCGTGCGATGGAGGAACTGTTGGGATAAATACGGAAAGTATCGATATCATACAATTATCTTTGGCTTTCCAACAATGACTTCCTCTATAAACGAGTTAAGAATTTTAATCAACTGGGGGCCTTTGTTTTAACATTTCGGAGGTTGATAATTCCGAAGATTCATATTGCCTAAACACATTTGTATATACCACATGGTTCATAATTCCCCAAATAAATTACGGTTCATAATTCAGAAATAGAAATAGGGTTCATCATTATCAACCAAAAATATAGGGTTTATTGTTCAGTTCCCCGGTATATGTTCCGGCGACCAAACAATTGCCCCATGCTTTATTTCGTCAAAGATACAGGGTTTGGGTCTGTTTGGGTTTGAGGTTGAGTTTCGAGTTAGGGCGTGGTCTAGGGTTGAAGTTTAGAAGTCGTTTAGTGTACAAAATTACTGTGGAGCCATCGTCGCCAGAGCATGTATCATGCAACCCTATATTTCTGAATGCGTGTTGCCTTCGTTTATCAAAAGGACCGAAATTCCGAACATGGTATGATCATTATTAGATTGGTTTCAAGTTCAACAAAAATAGGGTTCATTTCGAAATCATTATGGTTCTTTTAAATATTCGGCATTACGAACGTTCCGAATTGTGAAGAGTAATTCATTTCCGAATTTACAAACCATACTTTCTTTTTAGACCGTTTGAACCTTTGTAATACGAACTTTCGAAATAAACGAATCTTCGGAGTTATGAACCTTCAGAAATATGGCTCTTCGGAAAAACGTTTATCGCACTTTTCTTCTCCATGCCTAGCGGCTTTATAGTAATTCGTTGTAAAATGAGGGCAGTGTTCTTCGATTAAAATTGTAACAATGAGAATGGATAGTGCGGGTAGGGATTTTTATTATGTTTTTGTTGTTTTTTCACTGCTTTGCATGCGATTTTCGAAAATATATTACTGTTCAATTAATACCATTTTTTTTTGTTTTTGCCAATGCGGAAAATATATATACCTTCTTAATAAATCACTAAAACTCATAACTTTTTGCATTATACTTTTTATGAGTTGCATCATGATGTGCAATTCCGAAAACCTATAAGCGCAAATATGATATAGATCTTTTTCATAAAATGCCCACGACATAGTAAGTTGCATATCTCCTACCGTATTTGCAAGTACGATTTAGTATATACAAATTTTAAACAAAATGCAGGTATTTCAAGTACCTTCTGTTGGCTCAGGACACGATACTACTGGTCCACTCCAGAGCCCTTTGTTATGACACTGAAGGGCGAAGATATTATTGTTGGTATCACACGTCACATTAACTCTGTCACCGAAGTTATAATTCAGACGAAGACTTTGAATAGTGGCATGGTGTGGAATGTAGGGGGCACTGCAGTTCATATATCCTGAAAATTACAACAAAACAAGACAAAACAAAAGAAACATAACATAATAACGCCGTAAGGAAAGAAACCATAAGATATTAAAGGGATTCGGTAACTTTGTGGAGGCTTGATTTAATAAAGTCTTGTATAATGATGTTCAGAAGGATAAATAACCAGGCATAAAAAGGTTTCAAATATATAATGATATTATTATTTAACTGGGCGTTGTGGCGTGCGCCTGTAAACCAAGCTGACGGGGCAGTTACAAATTGACTTGGGGTGCGGGTTCGAGCCCCGGTCACGTCTTTCGGATGGTGACGTTAAAGGTCGGTCCACACAGACGTAAATAATCATATCTGATTGATACACGTCTTAAAACCTATGACTGAATAATCCCATTTACGAAAGCTTTTGTGAAGGATATGATGATTTTGAAGTGCTTTTCCCCTGGGCTTCATTTTTACACCGTATTACATACACTGATAGCATGTAAGACCAGGCAGCTCAGATTTGATCAAGCCTCTACAAAGTTACCAGATCACTTTAAATGCAAATAGGCATGGTGTTAAAATGTATGAAATACCAAAGAAGGCCTTCATAGCTCAATTAAAACAAAACCAAAAAATATATAAATGAGGAAATCACGAATATTAGTCTTGCAATCGTATTGCAATAGATATTGTTATTCAGATATGTTCATTACCAGGTACATGCAGCTATTGATATAATGCAATACAAAAAATAAAATAATATGACATCGTCACAATCTTCATAACATTTAAGTTATGTGAAAATGAGGTCCATTGTTTGTATATGGAGGAATTGCAAGAACAATGTTTTCTGTTTGATATTGGTACTGCGATATTCTCCCAAATGATTTGTCTCAATATGATTGTACCTGTTAAAATATAGATATATTTCAAAAACATGAAACGTAAGACGGGCCAACCAATAAAACTAAGATGATGATTGGCTTATTTTTATTGTTGTCCTTAATTATATATCTTGCTATTCAGGATTCATATATATATATAATATATATATATAGTTTGTTCCTAGTGCTTTAGTCTCGCTACCACTGGTTTCACGCAACGGCGTTCATCGGGCGAATGACTGGGCATAGTTAGATCCGCATGGGACGATGTGGTTTGATACGGTCGAGTGGTTTCGGGGTGTGATGTGAAACCACTCGACCGTATCAAACCACATCGTCCCATGCGGATCTAACTATGCCCAGTCATTCGCCTGATGAACGCCGTTGCGTGAAACCAGTGGTAGCGAGACTAAAGCACTAGGAACAAACTATATTGCTCTGCAGTACGCATTGAGCACTTTTTATGCTGACCTCGACAATGATATTATTATATAATATATATATATGTATATATATATATTATAACACAGAATACATTTTATGAACAAACTGTTTTCAACATAAAGGCGAAGTGAAGCTAGGTTGCATATTTCAAGAAGCTTAATTTCAAATATTCATTCATTTCATTAAAAAAAAATATGATTTTGTCTTGTTTGTTACAGTTTGAAACATTTTTGAAGAGTTATCGCATTGTATACCGCTGGAATACAACACTGTTGCAAATTTGTCACAATCTTTTTGATACAGAAATGGATACTCGCTACTTCGTCTATCACGACTCTAAACATTTAGCACATTATTAAACTTATCTGCAATGAAATTATCTACATCTGAATAAATTATTTCATGTATATAAAATGGCGCATTACATGTTCTTTTTTTACTTTTCATCAACACGAAGAAAACATGTTTTTTTTTCAACTTCACTTTTACCTGCATGCATCCATCAATCAATACATTTTACGGATTTCATTATATAGCTTTTCTGATTCATCAAAGCGAAGTCGGCACTTTACACATTTTGATTTTAAAATAAACGCATTGCCACCAAGGGAGCTGACACATTTTACCCGAAATGTTGCTGCTGCCTTTTTTGTAATCATGATATCCTAATTCTCGATGAAGGGGGGGGGGGGGGGGGCGGTACCTTGTTCAATATAAAATTCTAAGAAATTTATTTTTGTACTTTTGTTAAATACAACTAAACAGTTCAAATTATGAATGCTCCAAGTATTAGCAATGGTAGTCAGTAAACAAATGCATTTAGTGTTTAGTTTTATATTTTACAGTCAAACGTCTCACCTAATTTGTGGCATCCGACCATTGCTTGTAATTTTATTGACAGTGTTTGAAAAGTGTAGGTTTGTATTTGAGTTGAACTTCCGTAGGCGCAACGCTTCACTGCTGTCATAGGGTACGTGCTGATATAAGAACATACTTCTTACCAGCTCTCCAATCCCATTCCCGAGGTAATTGTTTTGTTTTTCCTCTCAATAGTATATTTTTATCGGGACTGTCTTTAGTGACGGTAAAATGCCTTTTTATTATTTGTTTTAAATCATACCATAAAATAATAATGTGTATGTATTTTACTGTTTATAAGCCGGCATTTGTGTGTACATGTGTGTACATGTACACACACATACATACAAGTCTTTGAAAGAAGGTAGCCCCATGCGCATGTATTTAATATATAATTTATGTTCTCCAGCTTCTCCATAGTTCTTCTTGTTTATTGTTTGTAATGGCAACAAAATGGACTGTTTGTTTAGAAGGGGGGGGGGGGGGGGGGGTTACATGTTGAAGAAATTGGAAAAGGCAAGTGGAAATGGAAGTTAAGAATATATCCCCTAAAAGTAGGAAACCAATGATTAAAGAAAATATATCAGAGTTACAGAATACAATTTCAGAAGAAAAATACTTTGAAGACAAACGACAGGAATCCAATATTTTGTCTATTTTACAACTTTGCAACATTTTTTCCCTTTTGTCTCGGTCAATTGTAATTTATTTAATGCTAGTGTAACCAGGCGTCTGGTTGCAAGACTTATTATTCTACTTCATTTTTTGTGCCACGTGAAATGCTGTATTTCACCCAACGCTATTTATGCAAATATCTTTAACACGTGACCCCACTACCCGGTTAAGTTAAGACTACAAATTATGTAAATACACTTGCTTTATTCCACCCTATATAATATGCAAATAACCTTGAATTCGTGAAACCCGTTCGGCTCCTCGCAGTCCGTCTCACGATTTCAACCCATAAACATCTTCTTCTCTGCATCCTGTTTTACAGGTAAATTATCATATTTTATATCATATTTCTTTTGAACCATATACTATGTTCTTGTATATAACTTTGTGCGGTGGTAACGAAGTATGTATGAAAGTGTTATGATTAGTGAATTTTCTGTACTTTAAAGGAAGAAATCAAAGTCGAGAAAGTAACTTTCTTATAACTCACGGAAGGGCTATACCGTGTACCGGTGAAGGGGGCTCGAATATAGTTTTCATTCGCCATTTCCAACTTTGGGGGGAATATTAGAATAACCATCATAACCCACATTTGTCAGCCGTTCTAGTTGATATATATGGATTTATCAGTACTTCCTCATTCTGGAGGTAATACGTAAGTTATATATTGTTTTAGTCTATCTTGTATTTTGGAGAATATAAGTACGAGTTCTTGTCGTCTATGTGATAAACTTTTGGGCGTTGATACGGCTAGTCTGTCATAACGTACTGTTCGTACACGATGGCTCTAGTTATTATACATATTATTCTTGTACGATGTCATATCAACATTTCATGATACTGTCCTTATACCATCAGTAATTATGATGTACCATAATGTTAGTGTAAAATTTGATTTATAACTGTGTAGTCATTGACCCAATGTGTAGTCATTGACCCAATGTGTATAAAAGGTCTGCGGATTTAGACTACGTGCGCCTGCACTGGGCGAGGGAAGAGCCCCATCCCGTGGGCATGAGGAAAGGAATTTTATTATTTATCTTGTTTATACATGTACTTATGAGTTCGCCGCGAAGACGGTGGTCAATGAATGTGGTCTTTTGATTTATGTATGCTACTCGGGTTAGCCCGTTATGGCATGATGGTCAGTGTATGAATTAGAGTAAATGGTAGAGAGGTACTAAATAATAATGTATTGATTTCAAAAATTACATGCATTTTCTTTGACAATATATAATAGTGTACACAATAAGTATAATAGTATTGTTAATAATAATATTAATGATAATTATAGTAATAATGATTATAACAATAATGATCATAATAATAATTATAATTATTATAATGTTAACAATAATTATAACAATAATAATAATAAGGATAATCAACGTAATAATCATGATAACCATGATGGATCCAAGTTAATAGCATTTCTTCAGGAAATTAATAATTATATCCCCTTTTCATTTCTTTGTGTAAATAGGTATACCGTATAATAATGATTTGCTTAGATAATGGTCAGGACTTGTTAGTGTATAGCAAGGAATGGGCGAGTTGTTGGTATTATTTGCATTAGTTGTGTTTTGACGGTTAGGATCAAGACATGCTGTTTTGTATTATAGATTTAAAAGGCGCATGTGTTTATAATGCATCTTATTTATATGTGTTAAGTATTTGTTTGTTAATAAAGGCAGTCCGTCTCACGATTTCAACCCATAAACATCTTCTTCTCTGCCTCCTGTTTTACAGACTCTGCTCCAGGCACAATTATATCTTGATACCCTACACCTTCACGTTCTTCTACGAGGGCTACACTAACATTAATTACATTTAGTCAACGGAGACGCCATAAATTTAGGTTCCATGACTGGAAATTTTTGCTCTCTCTCTCCTTCGTTCCAAAGTGGAAACTCTTCTTATTGACTTAATCTTCACAGTAAGCGTTTATTACTTCCTTTTTGTATATTAGTTCCATATATATCTGCATTAAAGCATCACATTTATCATACGGTGAGTTGTATTAAGTATTTTTTTTTTAATTTGTAAACAAATTTTTAGCCATTTGTTTACAAATTAAAATTCCTCCCATGAAGCTTCTTCGTTTATTTTTTTTCTTCTGAATCTGTATTCTGTTACAGTGACTACGGGAACCGTGGAGTTAAAGAATTCAGTAGTCAACGGGTTAAAAGTTAACAGTATTTACTAATATATTAATTTCACTATTAACAAACACCCGTAACAAAATATTTCAGATATTAACCTCGTTGCAATGAATTTATCATTTCAGTAAGGCAAGTATTTTGTATTCAGACGGGTCCAAGTCCGGTCGTTAACTATAACATAAACACTATTAAAGCAATATTGACTGGACTGAGGGCGATACGACTTATATCGCTCGAACCTATATCGCCAAAGTCGAAGACGAGGGCGATATATGTCAGCCCTGAGGCCAGTCAATATTGCTATTATTAACCAAATCTCACATCTAAAGCCGCAAAAGAAAAAAAAAACAGTTTGGATCACCGGGAGTAGCATACATGCGCGCACCATCCACTTTAGAACTTTGATTATCCTCTGTAGTTGTTTAAGCTCATCAATACTTTGAGTAACATACTCACGTTGACTGACATCTACTTTAACTTGGACATGATCGGATGACCTTCCTCAAGTTTCTTAAGTTCTCCCTCCCCCTGCAACAAAAATAGACACTCAACTTGAACCAAATCTTCCCACTAAGTCCTGCAGGTGTCACATGATTGAAATATATGTAGCTGTACAGCTTTCGAATATCCTCACTTTCTATCTCGTCATGATGCACAGTGTCACCTTTCCCAAGTTCTTTTAACTCTGGGATATGAAGTCAAAGGCGTGAAGGTTTCATTTCTTGGTGTGGAGGGAGGAGGGAAGGGTCAACTACGCTTCCATAAAAAAAAATAGAGCAAATGTTTGTTTATTTCACTTTTTTGTCGTTACCACTAAGAAAAATACATACTATTTAAGAAGGGGAAGCGTATATCGCCTCCCCCCCCCCCCCCCCCCCACTTTTTCAGTCAAACGACTCACCTGGTTTGTTGCATCAGAGGAATGCTTGGTATGGGGTTGATAGTGTAGAAAACGTACAGGTTTCGTGGTTCGAATTTCGTAAGCGCAACTCTGCACTCTTGTCATACCGTACGAGGTTGTATAAATTTGAACGTATTTTAACCTCATCGGCCCTACCGCAGTGTAATTAGTAAATAAAAAACATATTCCATAGTCTGAGGATCATATGGTCAAGGTCAGAGGTAACAACCATCTGTTGTAACTGCATGATACCCTTCTGGATATTTTTGTAGGGTGATTTCATAATGTGTGGCCCTCCACCACCAAACGACCAATAAGTCACAATGGCAGTAAACACGTGAAAAAGGTGGTTTTGGTGGATATTTTGATTTTAAGTTTTCTGTATTTTCTGAAAGTTTATTTATTAATCTACACTCTCACAAAATTTTAGGGTAAAATATTATGTTGAAATATGTTTTACTGTCATTCAAAATGACCATGTTTTCCTGGACATTCAAACCTTGTGTGTCAACTTGCTTGGGTTGTACTTCCCATCGCCTTTCTTGTATAGCTTAAAATATATGCACTGTCAAATCTAAAGAAACAAAGAAATATATATATTCTAAAGGTATGGAAAGAGTTAACCCAATCCAATCAGTACTTCACAGGGAGTTTTGGCTCAGCCTTTTATGCGACAAACAATAGGACACAGATTAAGCTCTCTTAAATGGTCACTCTTCCTTAGAGCCAGTTTTCTCTATTGTTTTGGTCATTAGCCTGTCTGACACGTTGACATTCCCACCATCCCATTGTAATTTACAAGGGTTTGCTTAGTCCATACAAGACAAGTTATTAATCATGTTAAAGCTTAGAATCTAAGCTTTCAAACTGTGTTGAAATCTAAAAAAACCCAAATTTCCGACTTATTGGTTGTTTGTTTGCTTTGGTTTGTTTGCTTTTTACAAGCAAGAGAATCTATTAAGCAACATCTATACTATTAAGCAGACAGTAGTCTGTTAGTCTGTGCCCTACGATTTTCTTTCACTTATCATTATATACGTTATACTGTTAAATTTGGTAATTATGTAGTTTATGTAGTTTACAAATGAACACTGTATCTGCAGATAAATCAGCGTATTGTCATTTATATTGATGGGCCTGTCAGATATTGTTGGCAGAAGGGGAGTTTATAATAAAGCCTCTTCTTAACTGGGGGATAAAAACTCTAACAATTTAGAAGTATTTAAAAGTTATATTTGAAATAAAATCCTACGAAAGACTCCATCATCATTTATATCAATATGTATGGTTTCTACTAACCAAATCAAATGCTCAAACGTCAAGGGCATTCTAACTCGATTTAGAACCTCTATTTATGGAGATTAGATTCACCGTTACCAGAGCCGAATGAGACAAGCGTAGATGATGGATAAATCAAAATGTAGGAAATGTAGGAATGTGTGAAAAAAACGAAAAAGAAAAGGGAGAGAGGATATTAGAGAAAATAATGGTGTATATTTATTCGTACCTGTGTTATTATATTTCAAATATTGCTTATAATACTTATATATATCTTATGCACAGTTTCACAGTAAAAATGCTGTTGTTCAAAACTTATACAACCTGCTTAATATCTAAACAATTTGTTTGCAATATGAACTGTACAATGGGCCGTTCAGTTCATGTTGTAAACTGGGCTTTCTCTGTGTATGGCATAACAGATGAAAGGAGGCAGCTTGATTAATGGGCAATGGTTCTATTATATCGCAGAGGAAGGGGGGCACTTTGAAAAAAAAATTGATAATAATTATGTGAACAAATCCGGTTCCGAGGACGCCGCCCCACACAAATAACTTATTCTATGGAAAATGATGTACACTTTTTCGCACTTGATAAAATACGCTCAGTTTTACAGTCATATGAATCAATATTCATTTATATTAATACCGTCATTCTAGATTTTTTTTCATGTTTTTCCCATTCTTGTCAGAGCGAGGACTGCTGGTCAAGGCAATTTTCTGCCTTCTGCTCTTGATTACTTCGCGCCAAATTTACTAAAGTGATAAAAAGTAAACCAGCAGCTGAAAGTTCAGATCATTCTGATTCTGATCATGTGACAGTTGTTCTGATTGGTTGAAAAAAAAACACTATATTTTTTTTTTCAGTCACTGTTTTCGTTTTAAGATGTTACCCTTTCCATCTTCCACGTTGAGCTTCAGCGAGTGTACGTCCCATACTAGCTAGCTGTTTGGCGTACGTATGTGTGCATTGGTATAGACACACATTATCGCTAGAATCGCTGAAGACAGCGAAGGTTACTCGCTACCTAGACTTAACATCGGCCAGTTGCAAGATTTGTTCCAGAATAAGTAAACTGATATTTCGGAACCTAAAAGTTAAAATACCTTACGCATGACACATGGACGCGTTCGATTCATATCTTGGGTGGTTTGCTGTGTACATCTAGCTATTAATAGCAAGCGCCGACACTGTATCGCATGCACAAATATGCAGGTACCGGGTGTGTCGATTACGTCTGGTAAGTATTACCGGTTAAGTGTAAAATACAGTATAATTGAGCATAGCTAGAAGACCCTGACTTTAGATCTGTTTTTAATTCAGGCATGATCATAATAGATCTAGGAGTAGTACACACGCCCCCCCCCCCCCCCCCAATTTCATTATCGATCAGTCTGAGCATTTCTTGATCAATGACACGTATCAGACTGCGCGCATTGGAAGAGTTGCGTCAATCACTAGCACGAGGCATCGGGGGGGGGGGGGGGGCGCATTATGCGTTGACAAATTGTGTAGAGACGTTTTCATATGTTTTTTCTGCCCTTAAACTTTCTCCTTACAATGGCAAAAAAAAGATCATTAACGCAGATACATGTGCATATTTTTTTTTCTGTTTATATCACCAGTTATAGAGTGAATTGGTTCGGACTATACTTATTAACTATGTAAATTTCCTTTTAGGGTTATTAGCACCATTGTTGCAGTCCCAAAAATTGTCTTTTCCCCTGCTGAGAAGACAATACCGGGAACTCTTTTGGAACAATTTGGTTATAATTATACTTGAAATAATCTATCTTGGTGACTAAAAATTCAGTAGTCATTATGTTTTCATGGCTGAACATTTGTCAGGGGGTACTTGCCCCCACCCCTTACAGAACGTCTCACCTTGTTTGTGGCATCTGATGAATGCGTAGTATGTGTTTGACAGTGAACCGTACGTGCAGGTTTAATTGTTCTCAAATCTGTAAGTGCAACTGTGCACATAGGTCCTTCCAAATGCACTGGGATATTGAACTATATACATGTTACCTTCTTATCAATCGAAAGAAGAAAACAAACAAAACAACTTGTGTTTGAGTGTACTATCAGCTAGACCAAGAGACTGGCTTGTATTAGCCTAATCCAGCCCAATGGAATAAGTACACGTTATAGCCAGACGGCTAGCCTTGCTGGTCTGGCGACGAACTTTACGCTGAGTAAGCATTATGTTCAGTACCTGAAGCGACTCAGTTTGACATTGGTCCAACGTAAATGGATGAAAGCCAAGCTAGTCTCCCGACTCTGGATGAAGACGTATCCATTACAACTAATGTTGAAATAATATTCGTGCGATTTCATATGCCCCATCTATAAAAATATATCGTTTATATTGAGCGCTGGGTCTATACTTGTATTCGAATTTGGTGTTCACTCACGTTCTAGCCGAATACAATGACAACCTTTTTTGGCTGATGCATCACTCTCTACCCATTGTTTGCTCCGACGCACTACACGCCATGTACTGCATCGCGTTGAGTAAGGCAAAGTTGCATGTTGGCATAATTATAGGCTATCCATAGGAGTACGGACACATTTTCATAAGGGGAAGGGGTGACGCTTCTTTTCCGTTTATTAACATTATACAACGAGCGAACAAGAATTGAAAGTTCACAGACCAACAAGTGTGTTGCATTATTTACGAGTATATACGCCCCCCCCCCCCCCCCCCCCCCAAGTGCACTCCCCTCATCATAGAAACTTGTACAATAATCATTTTAAAAACGTAAATGCCTTATTAAAAAAAAATACTTATAACTTATTTACTTTTCAACAATCTAATTCAATCCAAACAGAATATAGAAGAAACACAGGAGCTGATAAGCATGAACATGATTTTGATCATTTGATATGTAATGTTTGCCAATTTTATTAGAAAACGGATGCTTTATGTTGGCAAACTAAACCTAGAACACCAACATTACAGGTGTTTCTACGAGGAAAGAATATAGATTCACAGTATCTAGGTGTTTTTGCTGATTGGTTAGAAGTGCTTAATGTTTTTCTTGAAACTGAGAGTCGTTAATGTTTGTTCAGCATAGTGGACGATCCTGTAACCAGAATGCCATAGTCACAACTGATCGTGCGTTTCTGCAGTTGCGGTCGGCTGTGGGCAAACTCCGGCGATTTGTACGTTCTTCGTTTATCACGGTCACAACCAGCATTGCCCCTCTCTGTATCTCCTATTGCGCGTCTTGTAGCTCCTGATAAGCATGCCCCCTCTTATCCGCAATAACTCTTGCAGCGAAACTCGTAGCAGCAAGCAGAATGTGTTGGACATGTTCAAAAGCCTCCTGCCGTGTCATGACTGTTCCTGCGTGCTTAGAAAACAACACGTATATACCAGTGCGTGCAACGCAAGGATTTTCAGCGAAATCCGCATCAGACCACACCCAAAGTGGTGCACGAATGGTTGTGACAAAAATATTTAATCGTAATTGTCACATGCATTTTGGCGTACCTGGGGGGGGGGGGGGGGTTTGTGGTGTTCAAACATCTCCCTTTAGGTGTTTAAAAAACTATTTTTTCAGTGTTTTAGGTGTTTAGAAAAAACAAAAGCTTGTCTTAACCCTAAATTGCTTATAACTGTTTTTTTTCTTTGTCAGATATTTTTCTTATTAAAAGAAATTCCAATAATAATAATAATAATAATAATAGACATTTATAAAGCGCCATATATGCTGATAAACTTTGTGTTTTGTTTAGTTTTGTTTCGCTTTTTTTTTTTTTTTTTTTGCTTGTCAGGGAATTTTTGACCAAAAAGACACCCCAAAAATGTTGATAAGCTTTTCCCTTTTTTTCCGTTTATTTGCTTGTCAGAGAATTTTGGAGTACAAAGACAACGCCTCAAAGAAATCGTGGCTACGCCACTGCCCACATGAATGTTGGATACAGATTTAGGGTAGTTTCCTGTCCCTTTACCGCTGATACTTCCTTTTTTTAATACAAACGTCTCACCTGATTTGTGGCATGGATTTGATTAAAGTGGTCCCTAGAAAGTGGATGACGGATATAACCCATAAAGAGATAATGAAAATGTACAGCTGCTTTAATTTCATTTGTAATAGGACACCTCTTTCAAGGTATGCATATTCAGTACCTCTTTAATAATTAACTCTTTTTTTTTCATTTCTTCAAATACTGGGTTGTAGGTTTTAGGGTAATCTAAAGTTGGGTTAGGGTCATGATTATCGATCCAGAATTGAACCTTGTATTAAAATATGTATTATGAAATGACAGTGGAGAATAATCGCACAAATAATACGACGGACCTTCTGTAACAATCAGAACTCGTGACTGTTATTCTGCTATAACCATATCATTAATGCATATGTATGTATGCATATATATATATATATATATATATATATATAAATATATGTATATATATATATATATAAAATATATGTATATATATATATATAATATATGTATATAAGCATACATGCAAACCTAATTCCCCGTTTTAAAATATGAATTTTGTTTAATTACATTGCCTTATATTCACAATACGTATACGGACACTCATACCAGCATCATGCATAAACCAGTAACCGACCAATACATTAAATTAAAAGATGAGCTCCATAAATCCTAACTGCTTACAAATTTTCGATGGCTTCAAGCGAGTAGATTATACAGATATAAGCCATATTTCAATAATGCCATATACCGTACAATTTTGACGTTGACCAGCAGAGTTTTGATCAGGGCCGCCCCAGAGTCGTAAGCATACTTTTGATTATGTTTCCGTCGGTAACTAAACAAAAAAAATCCCATTTGTGTCTTCGAGAATAGCTGCAATGCCTCCAGTTAGTCTAATATATAAATTAATAAACATACATACTCAATGACGCTTGTCATGTAATTTGCTTTTACTGTTCGGTAATATTATGACATATTTATTTCAATATATTTCTTGATCAAAATGGCTAGGGAAATACGCTTAGCAAAATCAATGGACAGGTTCTTACATAAAATAGGTGGAAGGAAAACAAGCACTATATTTGTATCCAACGTCTCACCAAGTTTGTTGCATCCGACGAATGCTTGCCATCTATATGTCACTGAAAAACGTGCATTTTAAAGGTGTTTGCAACACCCAAAATACATGTGTACACAAGGGTCATACTTCCTAAGCATTTGTATATAAACGTCCCATCAGTTGAGTTTCCCAAATTCAATAAGATGACACATTCTTAACGGCTTCTGACGAGTAGCCCAGGCATACCTTTTCCTCCGATTATAGTACAGTTTGCTCCAACTACAATTTGTGAACTTGACGTGTACGCCGTATCCATGTTAATGAGGTCATTCGTTCAGAAGAATATATTTCAAATCTCTCGTGTTTGATGTTTTATAATCTTACTTTCACTTATTAGAACTAATTTAAATAAATGCACTGTAAAAGCGCTTTTACCAGTGAATTAATTGGAAAGATGATTACAATTATTATTATTATTAAAATCCAGACCATTATGTACAGGTGCGTAGTCGGGGGCGGTCAGTCGCCCCCCCCCCCAAAAAAAAAAAAAAAAAAAAAAATGGTAACAAAAAAAAAACGCCACCTGAAAATAGGGGGAAAAAAGCGTGATCGAAAAAGCGGAGCGAAGTGAGAGAAAAAAAAGCATAAAAATGCGCTACGAGCCGTTATCTTTCTCTCAAATTTGCTAAAACGTAAAAGTTTTCCTGCGCCCACCCCTGTTACATACAGTGCAGAATTGCATCTAAATAACTGTAAAGCAGCCAGCGCGCCGAACTATAACTTTCTGCTTAAAAACATGTTTTCGACGAGCCTTTATCTTTCTCTCAAATTTGTTGAAACGTCAGAGCTTCGCGCGGGAAGGGGGAAACTTCCCCATCCCTGCACCCACCCCTGTTACATACAGTCCAGCATTGCGTGCAAATAATTGAAAAGCAGTCAGGGCTTCGAACTATAATTTTCTGCCTAAAGAAATTTTAGCTACGAGCCGTTATATTTCTCTCAAATTTGCTAAAACGTCAGAGCTTTCGCACTTCGTACGGGAAGGGGGGGGGGGGAAACTCCCCTCCCTGCACCCATTCTTGTTACATACAGTGTTGTATTGCATCCAAATAATTAAAAAGCAGTCCGGGCGACGAAATAATTTTCCGCCTAAAAAATGGTGCTAGGAGCCGTTATGTTATTACGCAAACAATGTGACATTGTGTTCATGAAGTATGTAAATATATATCTGTTTTGTATTATGCAGAGCCCTGTGGAAGACCAGTTCCGTTTTTTTATCTTTTTAATGTATCTTCTGTTTTATTTTCTTTTATAGGAATTCTGTACTTCTATGTATTTATTGTAACTGAACAGGCTACTCTGGATAATGAATTGAAATAAATAAATGAAAATAAATCTTTCTCTGAAATTTGCTATAAGAAGTCAGAGCTTACGCGCTTCCCAAGGGAAGGGGAGAAACTCCCCTCTCCCTACACCCACCCCCTGTTAAATGAAATCCTGGCTACCCGCTATATTGGGTGTGTTGCCTCTGCAATAATGACGTATTATCATAAGCCGATACTCGTAAGAGTTGTCTATTTGATTTTGAACAACACTATGCATTACATTCACGTAACGCTGTGATTGTAAGTTGCCGATTAGATTTTGCTTGCCAATATAGATGAGTTGAATTGTTGGCAATTCCTGTACTTTAAACATGTCTCTAAATTCAAATATCGATTCAAAGTGAATTGAGGTTTATATTGCTTATTGCCAAAAATTGTTATGGAGCACAATTATTTTAATCAATATGCTGACATGAGAACCCGATTCACTCAAAAAAACTTAAAAGCAAATTGTGCAATGCCATATGCGCAGCTTACCACAGTGGTCATACCGACATTGCTGCCATGTACATAGACCTCCCACAATTTGAACTTCCCGAATCATAACTGATGACAAATGTTTGACGGCTTCAGGACGACTGCCCAAGTAGACGTTATCCATCATATATAGTGGAGCCTGCTCCAACTATCATCTTTCAGCGTTATATTCTCGTAATTATCAAGCCATTTGGTGATATAAATGACCTGACCTTTATCATCCCCTTTTTGTGTATTACTTTGATAAGAAATATAAAGTCCCATTTGTGAGTATAGCACATGTCACGTCATGATTTTTTTAAAACAAAAAATGGAAATTAATATCATGGTATGTCGCTGTGCCAGTGAAATAACTCTCACCTATCGGTATGCATTTTACCCATTTGGGAAGACTGCTGAACAGTCAAATAAGTCTCTATTCGGGCTAGTAAGCAAGCCCCCCCCCCCCAAAAAAAAAAAAGTAATAAAATTGAAAAAAAAATAAAAATAAATAAATAAATAAAAACATTATAAAAATAATATAAAATAAATAAAATAAATTTTAAAAAATAAATAAAAAATAAAAATAATAATAAATCATACTAAATATGATAAAATAAACATGATGTTTGTAGAACTAAAGAAAATAATACAAACTTTAAATGTATTACTACTTTATGTCTCGAATTAGGGAACTGCACTCAATGAACTCAAAGCTGACTTCAAGGCATTTTAGCTGGAAACAATATATTTTATCTGAGTTTTCCAGTGAAGTGAGTGACCTGCAAAACATATCTAGAACGGGTTATGAAGCAAAACTTATCAGATGAGATATACTTGATTCACGTATGTGCTAATGCATAAAATAAATTGAACAACGTTTTTATTTAGGGATTGAAATGACCGTAAAATAACCCTAAACATATAAATCAACGAATCATACATGTCCTAAGAATAGTGAATCTGTCCAAAGACTTTAATTCATGAATAAATATAGACAAATAATAGAAAAAAAAAAAATTATTGAATAATGCTGTTGTCATGGTGCTGAAATTGTTTTTGAAATGATAATAGTTATATAATTTCCAAAATCAAAATGATAAAATGTATGAATAAAGAAGAAATTGGAAGAGAGACCTTCCTTCGCCCTGCCGTTGGCTCGGATGGTTCTCTGCGATTATTGTTTATCTATATGATTATTTTGACACTACTAATTATTAGTACGTTTACATGAACGTGATTTCTATTTTATATAGCCTTTTGGTTCTACACAACAATTTGGACAAACGTCTTACCTGGTTTGTTGCATCCGACAAATCCTTGGTATGCGGTTGTATATGAAGAATACGTGCAGATACGCGGTTGCTTGCAATACAATAATATACACTTTGGTCATACTCCACGTGCTGTCCCATATTAAGAAATCCCATGACTTGAGCTCCCTGAATCCCAGCTGATGACAAACATTTGACGGCTGCAGGGGCCAGTACGACGCAGTCCAGAAATTATAGAACAGTTAACTTAAAATACAATATTTTGGGGGACAATATCTATCTATTGTGGAAATCTGGGTAGAATACATAATGTTATTTTTTTTATTCAAACAATATATTTATATAGTATGTTTCATAGTATTCACCCCCCCCCCCCTTAAAAAGGGGTAAAATTACTTGTCATTTTTGCTTTATCTTATGTATCTTTTAATTTTTTTTAAAGAACAATGCAGCATTGAATTTTATGAGGGTGTGACAGGTCATGGATAGTTCGGGGAGATTACCAACGAGACACGTGGTATTATAAGTTGAAGGCCAATCGATTTGTGGACCGAGGACCGTTATTCAAAACGTAATTTCATTTATAAGGCATACATGTATATTTTCGGCTAGTCATAAACCTTTCCCTCATATGACCATGTTCAGGGGAGAAAATATGTAGTCATACCAGGCTCCGGTATATGTTTCCTCTGTTTTGCTAGGACATGCCAGTTCCTTTGGGAAACTAAACGAGATTCCTTTTTTTTTTTTTTTTCATGCGCCACTGGCCTATGATATATTGAAGCTGATATTCACTAGTTCCATAACATTGTTTTCAACTAAAATGAAGTTGTTAATGAGGTTCGTGTGATGGCGTTAAATCTACCCTTTATTACCGAAATATTTTTTTTAGTATTCATTTATACAAAAACAAACTTTTAAACGTGGAGACGCATTTTTTTTTTCATGTCGTTATTTTCATGAGTCCTTTTAGCTGTAGTTGGATATTTTCTATTACTTTTTTTCCGTTTGGTTTATATCCTGCCTATCACAGAAAATGGCACTTTCATTGAAAATCAGATATTGGTAGTAGTACGAAGTATTAGCAGTAGCAGCAGCAGCAGCAGTAGAAGTAGAAGTAGTAGTAGTAGTAAGTAGAAGAAGTAGTAGTAGTAGTAGTAGTAGTAGTAGTAGTAGTAGTGGTGGTGGTGGTGGTTGTTGTAGGAGAAGTAGGAGGAGAAGGAGCAGTAGTATAAGTAGTACTACTAGTAGTAGTAGTAGGAGGAGGAGGAGGAGGGGGGGGGGAGGAGTAGGAGAAGGAGGAGGAGGAGGAGAAGGAGGAGGAAGAGAAGGGGGAAGTAGTAGCAGTAGAATTAGTAGTAATTGCTGGATCGCAATTAATACCATAAACGTAGCTCGTCACTTGGGTCATACTGACATTGCTGCTTTAAGAATAGACTCCCCACCAACTGAGTTCCCTGAATCCAAGCTGACGACAAATTTATCGACGGCTTGAGGACAATTGCCCAAGTGGACGTGGACCACAAATACCAATAGTTTAGGATACCCCAACTGCCATCCTTTTGGAAGGAAACATAAATGTTGAGCGAAATTTGTCAACTTTTAAATATTTCTTCATGCCATATATAGCACATTTGATTCCCATGTGCGAAATACGCATATAATTATTTATCCGTTTTGGTCAAAACTGGATTTATTCCCTTTTGGAACTAAGCTCTTCAAATACTTACATAATATCATAATTTTCATAGATATCTGGTTTTGGTTCGAATCCAAATGCCCTAGACTCAGCAAGGGCATTGCATATAATTCGAATACTCATCGCGCATAAGTTGACCCATTAGTGGATTGAACGCAAATATTTCAGACTTTCGGGAAAGAAAACAAAATCTCAAGCCCTAGAATAGGCAAATGTTAATAATAACAATAATAATAATAATAACAATAATATAATAATAATAATAATAATAATAATAATAATAATAATAATAATAATAATAATAATAATAGTAATAATAATGAATAACGTACCATAACGCTTATACAATTGTGGGTTTAAAGAGAAAGTAGACAGTTTTAGATCTGCCGAAAAGAAAACTTTTTAGATAAATTACATGAATACCGCAAACTCCTCGTACTTGTTTTTTTTTAAATCAAACATCTTGTTTCGCCATTATAAAAAGTTAACTCCGAAATCTTATCCAAAGTATATTCCTTGAATCATTTTTTTTAATATGCATAATCATAATTGGTTTGAAATCATGATACGCGTAACCATAAGACCGGTTTCAGAAAAAAAAAATATGTTGTTTTATGTAGTGAATATGATTGACCCTTTCCGATATATTTCTTTTACAAAAATATTTCAAAAAAAATTAAACGGAAAACATTGTATTCATCTCAGACCTCTCACCTGGTTTGTTTCATCCAACTACTCCTTGCTCTAAACGAGCCAGTGAACCAAGTGTGTATATCCAGTGGCTCATTACAGAGTAAGGGAAGCTGTACACATAGGTCACCTACGCAGGTGGTGGGTGATATCTCTGCTATCTCTGCTATAAACTAGAACATCCCATCAGCTGAGATCCCCAAGTTTGAACTGATAACTTACGCTTGTCGGCTTAGGCGGAATATCCCATTCAGACGGTGACCACGCAGCAAAATGGAGTTCCCTCTAACTACAATATGTGGGCTAGATGCATTTTAATGAGGTCCGCTATGTTTGTTTATTAATATTCAATCTTAATATTACTTACATAAACCTATCCAAACTCTTTATTAAATTCCATCATTTTACCAAATGTTTATGACTATTCCTATAATCCATTGAAAGATATAATGCTTTTAAATGCCTTTAATGATAAATGGCTCTCCATTAAAAGAAAACAAAATGCCACACATCTTTTCATCGCTCTTACTTCTTAAGGGGAAAATAAAATGGATGGGTAATTTTACGCTTGGTAAAAGTTCATAGGTTCAACATCGTCGCTTTCGATATTGAACATTTATTGACATTATGTTAGTTTTTGACCCCCTTCCCCCGATGCAAGGTCAGGCTATTCCGCCTCCTACCTACTTGAAAATTGATTAAGGTCAGTCAACGAGCCTAAAGTCATCTTCCCTTTAGAAACGACTGTGAGTATGCTTAACATCAATAAGTAAATAGATACAGAAGAAATTGAATTGAGGGTGAAATTTTCCGGGTTTACACTATATTTTTCAGCTTTTGAAAAAAATCAAAAAGGGAGGACAGCTCTGGGGAACTATGATCTAAGTTACGCAACCATTATTCTCTCATTTCTTTCACATTGTATTTATTTCCACGAGATTTGCCAAAACTGTTGTATATGTTATTTCATTACAATATTGTTAATAATTATTCTAATGTATACATGTATTTCAAAGCATTCGCTTGGATCCAGGTGAGGCACGCGGCTTGTCTTGTTCAAAACTCGCCTGCACCCGACAAAGGAATAAAATAAATTAATAATGTTGAAGATTTGTCAATCTGTCGGTCAATTGAATCTGGTGTCACCGAAACCACTAACCCGTCTCCGTGTCTAGTGGTTAAGGCATTGGCGTTCTAAGCCAACGACCCGGCTTCGATTCCCGGGAGGACAGCTCTGAGGAACTTTGATTTAAGGTACGTAACCATTATTCTCTCATTTCTTTCACATTGTATTTATTTCCACGAGATTTGCCAAAGCTGTTGTATTTCCTTACAATATATATATTGAAGTGAAATGATAGTACTGTTTTGGAAAGGTAAGGAACCGGACAAGATATGAATGAAAATTTCCGTATACGATGAAAAGATTCGAATTTTCGGCCATAGGCCTTCATCGGGAAATGAAGAAATTTATTAGGTAGGCACACAAAAGAGTGTTAAGCGCAAAAAACGCAAAAGCTCCATGAATACCAGCGCACACATGGCAAATGAGTTTTTGAAATAGTAGAGTTTGGGGCTAAGAAAGATGGGATGGACCGATGACAATGAAAATCACCTCCCGAATTGTGACACGCCACACACACACCCACACACACACAGAGAGACACACACACCTACGCACCCACACACATACTTTCCCCCTCCTCAACACTACCAGGAGCACCGCTCCAATTACCACTTACATAAACCAAAATGTAATCAATACTTACTTTTCAAATGTCTGCACTTCATTAACCACCTATTATTTCACAAATGTTGGGTACAAAACTTGTGGAAAATTTATTACCATTTCTCATGATACCAAACATTATTATTTTACCCACATGTGTGCATAAGAATTATTGAAAATTACATTTAATTTTGTTTTCTTTCATTTGTTTACTATTGTTTAATGTTCAAATGGTAATATCTTTCTAAAAATCCGCAATTTTCTCTGAAATTTTCTATGGTAGCAAATATTTATAATCATATATTTGGAATGCTTGATTTATGCTCACAAATTTGATATACATTGACCACCATATACCTTTCCTGCGGTTGAGCAATAGGTGAATGAAAATGAAAAGTCTATCTGTCACTTGATAAAGCCAATGGAAGTGTTAAATATTCGTGACAGGAACCAATGCACATTTGATTAAAGCATTGCCATACTTCTTTATTGTTTTTTTCTTCATTTGCCGTCACGTGGTTTTTATATCGTATATATATATATATATATATATATGAAGAGCTTACTTGCAAAAGGCCCTAAATCCATTTTTTATCATATGGCACTTTTTTTATATGCCTTAATAGACATTCACCATGTGCATCAAACTGGCTATATTTCAACTTCTAAAAGTTTCAGGAAGTTTGTTAAAAAATGAGATGAAAATTATGTTTTCTTTCAAAAGGCCCTAAATCCAAAATACTTTTCTTGCAAAAAGCCCTATATCCATTCATCTGTCCTGCATCCTGATTAAAAAGAGAATATATTTTTGGCATGAATGACCAATCACGCGCCTGCACACAACCATCTATCCAGAGACTCTGTGTGAGAATCTTTCCAGCTTTTTGACATTTTTTGTGGGAATTAAATACACAAAATTCCTTCGTTTATCAAGATCTTGAAAATTACTACAACAATGGAGCTTGCAGATATAACCAACAATCCCAGCAAAAAATCTTGCAAAAGTGTTCAGGTTTAGTTGAAAAAGTAAAATCGCATTGCATGTTATTCTTACATGAACTTCCTTTCTTCTAATTTCACTGAAGTTCATTCTTATTGGATGTACATAGACCACAATGTCCGATGAATTATCACCACTATGCAATATAAAAGTTTTTCCCTTTAATTTATGACCAATACATAATACATCTAGAATGATATTGTGATGACGTTTAAAAAAAAATTGTTTCTATTCTTCCATTCTTTTTATTCGAACATGCAGATATAAATTTTGTTCGCACTGTGTAAATATTTCTTGCAAAAAGTGTTCAGGTTTAGTTGAAAAAGTAAAATCGCATTGAATGTTATTCTTACATGAACTTGCTTGCTTCTAATTTCAATGAAGTTCATTCTTATTGGATGTACATGAGTAGGTGATATGAGGATGGTGCGATATTGAAAAAGGTTCAGCAGATGCTGTTAACTCTAATGACATGAATAATACAGCCATGACAAAGGTGATGGTGATGTTGATGATGGCAGTGATAAATATGATGATGGTAGAAATGGTGATAGAGATAATGATAATAGTGGTGGCAATGATAATGGCGATAAAGGTATTTACGATCACCATAATGACGATGATGATGATGGTTATGATGGTGATGATAATGGCAATAATGGTGATAACAACAATGATGATGTTGGTTATGATGATGGTGATGCTGATTTCATTCATGTGTATGATGGTGTGATGCTGAATGTTCTGATGATGGTAATGGTGTGATGACGATGGCAATTGTACGGGTGATAATGATGGTATTGGTTACGTGATGTGATGTTGATTATGATGATGCATTCTACTCTGGATACAGTAGATATTGCTTTTATCTTGAGCAAATCTGTTTTATTAAGGGCAGATAATGACTGGCTACTGTCAGTAAACAATACAAATTATCTTTGGAATCGACTTAAAAATGTTGCTATATCAGGCAAGGTTTATCCTAGAAAGGAAAATATTTTATGCAGTTATCTAGACCAAGTCTGCTTTATTTTTAAGGTCAGATGATTATTTTCGATAAGTCACCCCAATTATCTTTTGAAGTTTAAATTTTCAAGACTTTTCTTGCAAAAGGCCCTAAATCCCACTTTTCTTGCAAAAGGCCCTAAATCCAACAAAATAATAAATATAAAAAATCATATAAAATGTTTGACGGCCGCAGGATTTTTTTAATTGTGATTATTGTTACCTGTGGTGATGTCTCTTAAACATACATGAAGATCTTCTTGAATGAAATCATAGAACTGTGTGAAACAAAAAATCTCAATTTACTCAGAAGTAGGTAAAGTGGATTTAGGGCCTTTTGCAAGAAAACTCTTCATATATACACACACAATGTGATAGGAAATGAGGGAATAATGGTTGCGTAACTTAAATCAAAGTTCCCCAGAGCTGTCCCTCTTTTTTAAATTTTTGCAAAGGTTGAAAACATGTCTCCGCCGGGAATCGAGCCCGGTTCGTTGGCTTAGAACGCCAATGCCTAACTACACTTTAAAATACTGAAGTGCTACTTTTTCGGTGCTCGTATAGTGACTGCACCTGAAATGCTGTTTTAGCACTTGTAGTGTGCTAATTTACCAGCAAAAAAAAAAAAGGTGACCGTGGCGAGCCTCGAACCAGGTTCCGCTGATTGAGAGGCGCTGACGTTACCGATAGACTAACGAATGTTTCTTGCAATCCAGTTTAGTCATGGGAGTCAAGCAGATAACATGAACAATGTGGTGTTGTAAATTCACTATGTAACAATATGATCTACTCTAAATCGTACGATGTGAGGTAGTCTAGCGGTAATGCCAGCAATTCTCGATCAGCGGACCCTGGTTCGAGGCTCGCCCGAATCACGATTTGTTTTATTTATTTGTTTAATGAATGTTTTGCAGTTTAAGCAGCCGTCCAGCTCCCGTGAAAGTGCTGAAATAGCACGCTGTGTGCATTCCAATAGCACTCTGAGTGCAGTCCCTATGCAAAATTCAGCCGTCCTGGTGCTGAAAACAGCACTTAAGTTTTTAGAGTGCACTAGACCACGGAGACGGGCCAGTGGTTTCGGCGACACCAGATTCACTCGACCGACAGATTGACAAATCTTCAACCTCATTAATTAATTCCTTTGTTTGGGGCAGGTTTTCACGATAATTTCTAAAGTTTATCTAGGCCCTTGGCGAAATATATCAAAAAGACAACTATAAATGAAAAGCATATCGAACGATATTTCTAGACAAATCATAATCAAATTAGATTATTTTAGGAAGGTTTTCTAAAATGTTGATCATTAGTGTTAATGAACATAGTTATCTAATTGATTGAGCAGGAGTGCACACTGGAGTAAAGTCTACCCATGTGACAGGGAAAGAAAATGTATAGAAACGTTCCCTGTTCCTCTTGGATCTAACATTGTTAAATGTATTTCTTTTTAGTAATCGCATGTACCGTATTGTATCCGGACACCTACCCCCTGGACAACCACCCCCGGATAACCACCCCTAGGATAACCACCCTCTAGGACAACTGCCCCCTAGGATAACTACTCCCTAGGGCAACCACCCTTTACGACGACTGGCCCCTATAGGACAACTACCCCCGGATAACCCCCCCCCCCCCCCCCGTAACTACCCCCCTAGGACAGCCACCCTCTAGGACAACTATCCCCCGGATAATTACTCCCCAGACAACTACCCCCTGGGACAACTACCCCCGGACAACTCCCCCCCCCCCCCCCCCCCGGACAACTACCCCACCCCCAGACAACTACCCCCTAGGACAAACTACCCCCAGACAACTACCCTCAGGACAACTACCCCCTGGACCACTACCCCCGGACAACTACCCGCCGGACAACTACCCCCTGGAAAAACTACCCCCAGACAACCACCCTTTAGAACAACTACCCCCTGGACATCCACCCCCTGACAACCACCCTCTTCGACAACTACCCCCAGACAACCACCCTTTAGGACAACTACTCTGATAGCAGAAAGAGGAAAAAATGACGTGATATTTACGGTCGTCGTTTACGTCTTTTTACGTCCTGTAATTAAGTCAATAAGACACAACTTGCACCAACGCAAGACGTCATGAGGACGTCTTATTTTGACGTCATCTCTACGTCTTGTACACTGTAAAAACTAAAGGGCTACTTTTAGGGCATGTAGAGTGACTGCACCTGAAATACTGTTTATAGCACTTGTAGTGTGCTAATTAACCAGCAAAAAAAAATAAAACATGTGACCGTGGCGAGCCTCGAACCAGGTTCTTTTTATTGAGAGGCGCTGACGTTACCGATAGACTAACGAATGCTTCTTGCAATCCAGTTTAGTCATGGAGTCAAGTAGATAACATGAACTATGTGGTGTCGTAAATTCACTATGTAACATTAGTTATGTTCACACGTAGTACATAGCATCGATGCTATGTAAGTTTCAAAAATATTTCCAGTACGTTCAGACAGGCCGTGATCGACTTGCTTCTATCACCCACTCGTGACTATTCATCGCTCACCCGCTGCCAAAACAATAATTACTGCGCCACACAGAGTGACCCGAGTATAATTGGTATGCATGGTCAAACGCGCGGAAGTTATATGTCTTCATAAATCAACATAATAACACAATAACAATTCATTTGTAATATCGATAATACAATCAAGTAGCAAATACATGTGTTGTAATACTTAATTTTAAATAAACCTTGTACATGTCAAAATTGACTGAACTCCAATCTTATGCCAAAATAAAACACATGCATGCACACTTCTCTGGTAAGCACATGTAAATCAATATCTAAAGACCACATCATACTTTAGTTAAGGTCTGATTCTGAAAGAGCAGATTCTCAGCTTTAAAATTATCCAATGATATAACTCATTGGATGTTCATAACTCAATGTACAAAGAGAATGATGCACAGTCCCTCATAATGTTACTTCTTAATAAGGGTTTAAAGTTTGCAGTCTATTGAAGCACTCTGACTTGCAAAGTGTTGTGCTAAGGTGACAAATGGAGGATTAGAACTCAATGAAAATTTCTATGAAGGGATAATCAGATTGTCCTTAAACTACTACATAGACATATCCTGTTTATCATAGTGCACAAGTATCAATGCAAGAACTTACTCCGAAGATTTATGGGAGATTAAAATGAGACAAGTATTCAGGTGGTGAAAAAGAAAAGTAAAACAACAAAATCCAGAGAAAACACACATAAGTCTGATAAAAACCTGGCAAAAATACCACTTCTAGATTGTTTGGTGCCTCCACATTTTAGATTACTTTTTCAGGATATACCCACAACTAAAATTTGACCATGCATGCCCACCAAAATACATTGATCTCTAACTGAAAATCACACATTTTGGGTGTTTTGTGTGCCTGGTCACATATATAAAAAAGAAAGAGATAAAAAGAAGAACCCCCCCCCCAAAAAAAAAGCAACCCCCTTCCTTACCACACAGCATACACATTACCCTACTATACCCCTATATACATCACATGAATACATACATTACATTACAGTACCAGATGAAACAGACAGAATAATAGAAAAAAAAGTAGGGAAGAGGGTACATCACATGAATACATACATTGCATTATATTATAGCACCACATGAAACAGATAGAATTATAATAGCAGCGAGTGAAGATAACAGCGATTGCGCTCACACGACAAATAGTCACAAGCGCGGTGGGTGGTCTACCGCAAAATATCGATGCTATGTCGCTGGATCCTGAGATTTACTCCTGCTAAACTCGCTGCAAGAATAGTTTGGAAACTCGCTTCTATCTCGTGACTATCTGCGTTCAGACAGCGTTTGGTCTCGACACTATCTGGTCTTCACCAAAATAGCATCGACACCTCGATAGCATCGATGCTATCGCTCTACGTGTGAACGTACCTAATATGACCTGCTCTAAATCGTACAATGTGAGTTAGTCTAGTGGTAATGCCAGCAATTCTCGATCAGCGGACCCTGGTTCGAGGCTCGCCAAAATCATTTTTTTTGTTATGAATGTTTAGCAGTTTAAGGAGCCGGTCCAGCTCCCGTGAAAGTGCTGAAATAGCACGCTGTGTGCATTCAATAGCACTCTGAGTGCAGTCCCTATGCATGCCCTCAAAAAGTGCTATATACAGCACTTCAGTTTTTACAGTGTACAGATGACGTCAAAATAAGACGTCCTCTTGACGTCTCGCGTCAGTGCAAGTTGTCGTCTTATTGACGTAATTACAGGACGTAAAAAAAAAGAAAACCACGACGTAAATATCACGTCATTTTAACACTTTCTGCTATCAGGGTACCCCCTGGACATCCACCCACCCCCTGGACAACCACCCTCTTGGACAACTCCCCCCCCCGGACAACCACCCTCTTGGACAACTACCCCCGGACAACCAACCCCTGGACAACTGCCCACTAGGACAGCCACCCTCTAGGAAAAGTTCTCAGATTGTAATCCAGATTGTGGTCTTCTACGGTATTTACTTGGGTGCAAGCTCTTCCACTCCATAAACAAATATTGATCCTCATTATCTTTTATAGTAGATCAATGGTGGCAGAAAATTGTCAAAACTTTTGCGTTTTGCTATTCAAGGACAGGCCCTCCGATAGCGTTAAGTTAATGGACATTTATCTTCTTTAAAAACAATAAATGGATTGTGATATTATTATCTTATCTTATATCTAATATCAACCTTTATTCAACCTTTATCGGTAGCCTTGAATTTACACAAATATCAGTGACACGAATTCATTAGCTTTCAAAAACACCATAGTCATAAATATGAAATAAGATAAATTCGTTGCACAAATATTCTACAAGCAGCCAGCAAATTAAAGACTGTGGTACTATAATCATTAGTGTGACCAGGCGGAGAAATTGACCTTTTAATTGATACGTTGGGATTTGAGAGGCGCATTTTAGTTTGTCGGCAAATGTCAGTCGGTTCTATTCGTTATAAATATATTGGAAGGTTTACTTGCACCCTCAACTGGCGTGCTGGTGGGGTGGTGCTGCAACCCCTTCGAAGTTAAACGCATTAAAGCGGCTTCCTTTCACATATCTTGTTAAACCTCGTCAACCTTTAAAAGTTCATACACATCAGTTAAACAATGTATACAAAATGTCTTCATGGGCTGTCAAATTAGAGCGCATAGTATATGTTTCGTTTTAGGAACCATAATATATTGATCTTACATGTTTACATTTTTCAAGAGATTGTATTTGCTGAACTTTTTTGTGATTCATATGTGTTCATGTCAATAATTTTCGCGCAATTTACTGTATCTGCACGTAGCCTAAATGTCTGATCAGCCTAGCCATATACACGTGCGCGCACACAGATCGGTCATGTGATCAGTCTTAACACACCGATATTTCTTGATTAATTCATAAAAAGGCCGAATTCTACGCAACCAATTACAGAAGTCAAACCAAGATAGGTCAAACCTAGAAATCTTACTTTTTTAAGAAACCATTTAACTGGTTAATTTCCACGATTAACAGCACTTCTAACCAATTAACAAATTTACCTTGTTTCTACGAGTCGATTCTTTCTGATAGTTTGGCTGTTCTACGTTTTGTGTGACAACATAAAAAGGCAGTTTTCCAACAAAATTGGCCAGAATTCTACATAATTATGAAATCATTTCCTTTTTATGCTTAGCAGCTTCTTTGTCTCTTCAATATTCATATTCCTTTTTAACGGAATTAAATTGTTGAAAAGTGAAAAAGTAGAAATTTATGTTTTGATGAATGATTGAATCATGGAGGACAAGCCAAATGGGACAAGTACAAACAGATTAAACGAGAGGTTAACGAGGAACTCAGAAAAGCACAAAGAGCATTCATATCTGACCTTTCGGAAGCAGGCAACAGACAGTTCTGGAAATACATTAAAACCCGGCGGAAAGATAATGTAGGAATCCATAGTATCAAGATCGAAGGCCAAACAGTCACTGATGACCAAGGGAAAGCAGATGCACTGGCCAACCAATTCCAAAGTGTCTTCACTAAGAATGACGACCAGGGCCCATGTGCATAAAAGGCTACTAGGCCTAGTTGGCAACTAAAATGGACTTAAGTTGCTTACTAAGCCTAGATGATTACTAATTGTGATGCATAAAACCCAACTAGATATAGTAACATTCTAAAATTCTGGCAAAAGTTAGAGTTGATCTGGGGTACCCCTAAGTCACTAGATGACAACTAATCAGTCTGCCTTTGGACACCGTCCTGACAACATGTAAGTACTGGGCAGTAATGCAATGTTACAAAGACCCTTAGAAATGAGTTATGCTTATTTGGAATGTGGTTCGAATCTGAAACAAAATAATCTTGTCTACAAGCCTATTGTATCTGACATAATCACCTCCTCTCCAAGGCCATAGCACCCAAATCATTTACAAACCAAATTGTCCTAGTATGCAACTAGTAAGCAATGTGCCTAGTGAGGTTTTATGCAACACAAATTAGTTGCCAACTCCGTAGGTATAAACTAGGGAATTTATAATCTTACTAAGCACTAGTTGCCAGCTAAACTAGTAGCCTTTTATGCACATGGGCCCTGGTGCCTAATCTACCACCCAGTACATACCCTGAAATGCCGGAAATTAACATCTCAGTTGATGTCTCTAAAGCTGCAGGTCCAGATAACTTACCAAACCGTATCCTAAAGACTACAGCTGAACAAATAGCTCCAGCTCTACATTTTATCTTCAGCCATTCATATAACCAAGGATTGCTACCCGACGACTGGCGTAAGGCAAACATTGCTGCTATCTACAAAAAGGGAGAAAAAACTGAACCATCTAACTACCGCCCTATATCTTTAACCTGTGTATGCTGTAAGCTAATGGAAGACATCATAGACAGCCAATTAATGAAATATCTTGCCACAAATTCAGTCTTGACTGATTACCAGCATGCATTCAGACAAGGTAGATCCTGTGATACGCAACTAACAGCTACAATCCATGATCTCGTGACAAACCATAACAACAAACAGACATGTGACATCGTCACCCTCGACTTCAGGAAAGCATTTGACGTAGTACCTCATCAAAAACTATTACAGAAACTCCACATGTACGGTATTCGCAAAAAAAACTTTGAGTGGATAAAATCATTTCTGACATGCCAGAAACAAAGGACATTCCTGAGTGGAATACCGCAAGGCACAGTTTTAGGGCCCCACCTTTCATCTTATTTATTGATTTTTGGAAAGCAGTTGATTTTTGGAATAGTTGTTATCGTGTTAATATTTTTCAACTAGTTTCTTTCAGCATTGTCTTTGACTTCGCCCGTGGCCGCTCGGCATGGTGCTCAACTAAATTTGGGGGGGGGGGGGGGGCACTGCCCCAACTTCGAAGACTTTAAAAACGATGGGCCTATCTATTTAACTTTTAGGTGGACGTATGTTGGGGTTTATCAATGTTTTTTGCATAGCACATCAAAAAAAAAAAAAATCATACTATGGCAATACATGGCTATGCTCGTGCATGGGCACTGATTTAATGATTAAAAAGAAAATCTGTTTGACGGGTGAGGGGCACTGATGAAACTTAATGCCATTGATGGGGGGGGGGGGGTGCTACCAATTTTTTTTTTTTTTAATCTAACATTGATACGCTCATGATAACATGAGTAATGATTACACAATAATCATTAAAAAAAATGTGGAATGTGGATCACATCCTCTGTGACCTTTCACCTTGAGACCCCAAAATCTAATCAGTTCATCGTCCCTCCCACATGCATACATGGGCCAAGTTATAAACTGATCCAAAACACGGTTTTGAAGTTATCGCGAGAACGAAAAGGAAACGGACGGACCGACGGACGGACGACTCGAAAACATTGCCTCCGGCACCACCTACGGTGGGCGGAGGCATAAAAATGCATAGGCCTAATTAAATAACCACCAAACCCTTGGTTATAACTCCCTAATTTCCAGAAGATCTTATTTTGGGAAACCTCATACCCTTGCCAGTTGGTATAAATATTGAATATATCATAGAACTTCAAAGAACGTTACCTTTGAAAAAAAATACCAGATGAAAAAAACAACAACAGTACAATGCACCAAGTATAACCACCCAACTTTTAAAACCAAAATGTAATACCATGGGAAGCCCCCCCCCCCCCCCCCCCCCCCCCCGTGCCCAAGGGTATAGACACATTCAACTGCAAGGATATCATTTTTACGTGGTGTGGTGAAATTTAACATTTTAATGCACCAAAATATTTCTATTTATAAACAGATTTCCAAAAAGTTCTTACCGTGGGAGGTTAGATACCCCCTCCTCCTGATACTCATCATATCCTTACTGATTGTTGGTCACCCCCCTCTACGTCCTCCATTGGCCGAAATCAGTTTACATGCCATCAAGTATATGGGAGTTGTTTTTTTTTTCGGGGGGGGGGAGTTGACCTACATCATGGATGAGAGTATGTTGCTTGTTTTCCGATTGAATGTTTCCCCTAAGTGGTTATTGCCCGGTGGTAGTTATCTGGGTGGTAGTTACCTTAGGTGGTAGTTGTCAACGAGATGTCCTACACGGTGGTTGTCCTAGGGGGTAGGATAATAATAATTATATTGGATGGCTTTATTTCATGGAATACCAGAAATATTCCACTCGTTAGGGCCAATGTAATAATTATAAATGTTGACATCATGGGGCGTTATAGCACATATTTATATGGGGCTAATTAAGAGATTTGCTAGAAGATTAGAAAATATTGTGGGTGGGACAGGCGGTGGGTATCTTTTTGAGTGTGGAGACAATAATATTAATAATTTATCATTTACAGGTAGCCAAAAAAGGTAGGCATGATGTTGGTCATTTGTAATTAGGAGTAAATGTTTAAACAAAATTATGAACCTGCTAAATAATATGACCTGTCTTTATTCTTTTAGGAAGACATTATTTACTTGATTATTTATCTTAAATTTGTTAAATCCCATTTCTTCGTGACTACAGGACCAAATTAGACGGGGTATTCACTTACTGGTAGAGAAATAGTTATATTCTCATAATCCAGTCATGTTTTTATTTCATTGCAAAACGATTTTTTTTTCATAGTCGATGCCCACATGCCGATTGTAATTTTATTCTGGACATACTTTATAAGATCTTCAGATCTAGTGAGAAACTTGGAGACACGGATCTGATCTTTGTTTTAAACTTCAACTCAAAGTCTCCGTCCAACACTCGTTGTGTCATATTTTAATGACCACTGAGGTTTTCATGCCAACTGCGATACCAAGAACGTGATTTACTTTTAAAATGCTACACTCTTAGAAATGTTGGGTAAATGAAGATTGGGCATAGGTTGGTTAAATCTTGCTCAACTCTTACATGCATTTACCCAACATTTGTCAAAAGATAAGGGGTAAAGTTTACCCAATGTTGGTCGGATACATAACTACCCTCATGTTGGGTAAATGTTTGGTAAAATTTTGCCCAATATTTCTAAGAGTGTAACAACGTAATTAGGACAGTAATTTAATTAATAACTTTCCAGAAATGACCAGGTACGTGAGCGATATTTATAGTATATAGACTTATGCTTCTATCCAACAAATATAAGACAAACACCTCACCTGACAAATGCCTGCTCCGACAAATGCCTGCTCTCTATATGACACTGAAGAAAATGTACAGATTTGCTGGTTTATAATACTTTAAGCGTAGATGAACATGTGAGTCATACCTTCGTGGCTGCCATGTACAAAGACCTCCCACAAGTTGAGTTCACCGAATCCTAGCTGACAACAAATAATCAACAGCTTCAAGAAAATTGCCCAATTAGACGGTGTCCACCAAGAGCCATAGTGCAGCTTACTCCAATTATCGTATGTGAGTTTTATTCTCACAAAGCCTTAATAATAATTAACTCATTCGTGATTCGAATGATCTGACTTTCACGACCGATGGGAGCCTCTTTGTTAGTTTTCAACGTGATATTATAATTCCTGTCTATGTGCTTTAGATTTCCGCGTGCATGGTTGCGCTTCATACTTTTGAATTAAGATGTTGCGTCATGGAAGGAATTATGTTTGAACGGCAGCCATTTAACTCACATGGGTCGAGCATGGCAGATATAGATTAATGTCTTCTAAAAAGAGTTATTCATCATTTAAAATCGCAACTTCATTTCATTCTTTCTGGAAACTGCATAATTATGACTTACACAGAGCTATCATTAATGTGTTCGCTACTCTACATATTTTAGCGTTTGAAGAGTGTCGATTTCATAAACAAAGAGTCAAATTGTCTATTTATTTTGCTTGATAAGATTAAGATTCTAAAAGTATAGAAATTGACAAACAAAACAAGAAGTTCTGATTTAAGCTGCATGTGTATGTCAAATTGTTGGTACAAGCTACATGAATATTTTGAAAGTCATTTGTGTTTTTAAAAGGTTTAAAATATAAACAAGGGGGACAGACTGGCAGTTTTGATACCACCCCCTCCTCAAAATGGCTGCGCGGAGTCACTCGTCAAGTCATGTAAAATTGCACTGAAGAAAGCTGCAGCTGTTGGAGGTAGCCAAACTTTGACTCCGTTTGAGCTCTATACGTGTCTTAAAGAAGTAGCTAATTTGGTGAATCAACGACCAATTGACATATACCAAATGACCCAGACGACGGTACCTTAGTCCAAATGAAATGCGGCTAGGTAGATCATCGACAGCAGTACCGCAAGAACCATCAAATAATTTCGAAATCCAAGACGTCGCGTAGAGTTTGTACAACAGATAGTCAATGCGTTTTGGAAATGCTGGAATAGAGACGTTTTTCCACTGCTAGTGCCACGCAAGAGATGGAACACTCAAAGACGCAATGTATGCATGGATGATATTGTTGTGATCGCAGACCCCAATGCTATTAGAGGAAAATAGACTCTGGGTAGGGTAATTCATGTATATCCAGGGGCTGATGGACTCATTCGTAACGTCAAAGTAAAAACTGTGGACTCTGAACTGAGAAGACCCATCAACAAGATTATTGTGATTTATCCCACAGGATATGAAAATTGATTGTACATGTATAGTTTTTGTGTGTATCCATTGTCATGCCTTATCTGCATGACAAGAGGAGGCATGGGATACACATACGTACGATCAAAAAGACATTCTAATTCTAAACGTTTTCCTAGGAGGATACGCTGTGGTGAAGGAGCTATCGGTTGCGGGAGTTATCAGAAAAGTGATATTTCAGGGAATTTTCCAGTCCTGCTAACCCGTGCGCAGTTAGATTGCTGGGTAAGAACGCCTGGCTTCGTGATGTAGAAGGCGTATAGCCATTTTTTTTTACATTCACGAAGCCAATCCTGGCTAGGTATAATCCCGGGTATAATGGGGTGACCTACATCATACATGTACTGCGTACTTTACTGTACGCCGAGCTCCTTGGGCTTGGCTGATCAATCTGGTAATGGTATAGTGGGAGTGGTACTGGCCTCCGCAGCTGTATGGGGAGCCCTAGGTCTTCGCACCTAACTAAGGTTTGACGGGAAAAATGAACAAGAATTTCTTTAATATTCCTCTAAAGATGTATTTTATTTTATTCCTGATATTCTAAAGAGTAAGTCTGAAAAAAAAACTGCATCAAAATTAGAGCAAGAACAATGCCATTTTCACAAGAAACGGTGGCCTTGTCATTTCAAGTAATTGAAATTCAACATCCTGATGATACTGATAGCAGAAAGTGTTAAAAATGACGTGATATTTACGTCGTGGTTTTCGTCTTTTTTACGTCCTGTAAGTAATTACGTCACTAAGACGACAGCTTGCATCAACGCAAGACGTCAAGAGGACGTCTTATTTTGACGTCATCTGTACACTCTAAAAACTGAAGTGCTGTAGTACTAGTAGGCCTAGGCCTATATAGTATAGGCTATATAGCACTTTTTGAGGGCATGCATAGGGACTGCACTCAGAGTCAGAGTGCTATTTCAGCACTTTCAGGGGAGCAGGACCGGCTCCTTACACTGCTAAACATTCATTAAAAAAATGATTTTGGCGAGCCTCGAACCAGGGTCCGCTGATCGAGAATTGCTGGCATTACCGCTGGACTAACTCACATCGTACGATGTAGCGCAGATCATATTGTTACATAGTGAATTTACGACACCACATAGTTCTTGTTATCTACTTGACTCCCATGACTAAACTGGATTGCAAGAAGCATTCGTTAGTCCATCGGTAACGTCAGCGCCTCTCAATCAGCGGAACCTGGTTCGAGGCTCGCCACGGTCACATTTTTTTTTTGCTGGTAAATTAGCACACTACAGTACAAGTGCTACAAAGTCACTGTACATGCCCCTAAAAGTAGCGCTTCAGTTTTTACAGTGTACAAGACGTAAAGATGACGTCAAAATAAGACGTCCTCATGACGTCTTGCGTTGGTGCAAGTTGTCGTCCTATTGACGTAATTACAGGACGTAAAAAAGACGTAAACGACGACGTAAACATCGCATCATTTTTTCCTCTTTCTGCTATCAGGGAAAGGGATTGAATATAAACAATCTTGCATGGTTCCCAATCCCATGTCTGCGCACTTATTCATTTACACGCAGTTCGGGAGTTTTGACGTAAAAAACAACATTTTGAGGCTTGTGAATAAAATGTCTGGTTTGCATGGCTCACAAGTATGTGAGAAATGATTATAATTCATTTAGACATGTTACTTGTTAGATCTTGTTTTTGTTGATACGTGTGCCTCCGACTCCACTCACAGTTGGATCCCATGAACGGCTCCGTAGGCCAGTACTAGTACCAGATTGATAAGCCAAGGAGCTCATATAGGTAGGACTCATACCGTGTGTGGCAGATAATGAGATATCAACCTCCCCCCCCCCCCCCAAAAAAAAAAAAAAAAAAAAAAAAAAAATAGATCTAAAATAAATATCGCCATTTCTCACATACTGTGAGTCATGCAAACCATCCTCAGCCAGGCCTCAGAGTCAGAGTTTGCTAAAGGGGTTACCTTCCACTCCAGGATCAACTAAGATTGTAAAAATTGATTGACAAAAAAAAAAAACACAAAACTGGCAGGTGTGATCAGGGTTTTTTTTTTACTTGCACATGATGTAAGTTATATGGGACTACCCATGCAAGGTAAGGTTTGTGTAGTCCCATATATATATAGGTTACAAATGCAAGGTAAAAAAATCTGTCGATTTTTGTCTTTTTTCTCTTTTTTAGTCATTCAATTTTTACAATCTTAGTTGATCCTGGAAGGTAACCCCTATAGCAAATTCCGAGGGTGGGTTGCATGGGTCAACTTAGGTGAGAAATGGTGATATTTCACACACACACACACAAGGTATATATGGATCCCATGTACAGCTCCATAGGCAAATACCAGATTGATAAGCTAAGGAGCTCGTACAGCTACCTGGTACCCACACACAAGCTCCCATGCATTCGCTTAATACGCTGTGTGTCATGGCACGTCTATTCTATGTTGTCTTTGAAGCGAAACGGGCCTGGCCGAGGCGTGCCAGAACGATTAGAACGACAAAATGAAAAAAAAAAAAAAAAACGTTGCTTTTTCTCTTTTTCTCAAGAAAAAAATTGTATGCTTTGGAACGAAAATTTTAGTGTAGAAATGGGGGTCTTCTGGACACCACATACCCACCACACACTACATGTACATGTATATCCCCCCCCCCACCCCCCCTCCCCCCCCCCTCTGTCGTTAGATCTGTTTCTTTCTTCCAGATTTGAAAAAAATAAACACTTAGATTCACTCTGCTCTGTCCAGGAATTTTGAATCTTCTTCTTGCCGCTTTCCCAATCTGGTGGGGAATATTACATACCAATCATGCCATAGAGTAATTGCATTGTTTTCTTAGCAGTTCAAAATCTTATATAGGATTTATATGTGACAGTTCTTATCAATGAGAATGAGTTATCCTTGTCACTACGTATACCTATGTTGGGTGTCCGGACAGGTTAGGTGTCCGGACAGATAGTTTCCAACTACTGGTAGATCTGATCTGTAAATTTTAAAACTTTTGCATTCAATATTCGGGAAATTGCAATGTATGTTGGGCATAAGCATGAATAAATATTTTATCTTGGTTGGTGCTATTCCATGCATATTATTTTGGGAGAAATCCAATGGCAAACTTCAGTTATATGGACCTACCCCTTCATACTAGTGAATTTTATTTTTAAAATGTTTTAAATACTTTACTGGATAAGTGGATATATAGGGCAGGGAGGTGTGGGCTGTTCACAGGTAGATATCTACAAAAACTTATTTTCAGTCTTTCATTCAGATCCATATACTCGGCTAAGAAAACGGTTTGATAGTCTGTTATGGATACATTTGACTAGTCATTCTATTTTGCTTTCAGATGCATGACATCTCTTATTTGATGATGGAGCAGACACAGTCATGCTAGAAACATGCAAATAGACCTACACTCACCTACAGGTAAATATCCTCTTTCGTCACCTTCCATGTTTACATGAGAGATGTGCAATTATAGAACAGGGGGTGTTTTATAAAGATGTTTGTAAAGTTACGAATGATTTTACGAACGACTGGAACATGTTCTTGGGTGCTATACTAATCAGATTCTCAATCATTTAGCACAAGAACTGATCACCAGTTGCGCGTAAAGTCGTGCGTAACTTACAAACAGCTTTATGAAACATCCCCCAGGAATGAAACAAATAAATTTTGTATTTGGAGTAGTAGGGTCTACATGTAAAAAATAAAGAAATGAAGTATAATAAAAATAAAATTAAGCTGGTTTATTGCCACTCGGGTCTTAGAGTTTTTGTCATGCAAGAGCTTGACTAACAGGGGCGTTGCTTGAACATTTTGAATGGGGGAAGGTTGTGACACCCAAATTTGCCAACAAATTATTAGGATGCAATACCCATTTTTGCAGACAAAACTGCTGCACCCTAATCCCTCTCCTCCGACAAAAATTAATAAAAGAAAATCGCAGACATAGAGATATTTTGATCAGACAGGCCCATTTCGTAAGGAGGGGACTGACGCCTTTTGCCCAAATAATTTTTTGTAGGCAGTTGTTAGTTCCTGTCTGATTTGTTTGCACATTAGTTTTACACAAGGTGTTGCTGTGTAAATTACTAGAATATTTTTAATAGGTACCTCTACCATAATGTAGACCAGTGCATGTTGTGTTCGCAACACTGGCATATTGAATGAATTCAGGCCATGGCCTTTTCACAAAAAAAAAGAATTTCTATTTCATTGAAATTCTAATTAATTTTTTTAAAACTTTCTTTTCTTTTATTACAGCACCACCAAACTGTTGTATGTGCGGATTGGATTCTCTGCCACTCCTGGTCTTGCACAGTTCCAAGATACGATTGAGATCACTCGTCCTATCCATCTGTTTGCCTGGGACTCCTGGACCCTCACAGCAGACCTCCAGAGGCGAATACAAGCAATGGAAACGAGATGCTTCCATAAAATATTAGGCATCTTGTATAAAGACCACATAACCAACGAGACGGTCCGCACCATTATCTACCAAGCACTTGGGCCATACGAAAAACGCCTCACGACCGTGAAAAAAGCGCAAAACTGATATGGCATGCTTCATGTTCTTCGGGTCTTGCAAAAACCATCCTGCAAGGCACAGTGAAAGGTGGAAGAAAAAGAGGAAGACAGAATAAAAGATGGGAAGACGATATCAAAGAGTGGACCGGCCTGGACTTTTCTTGTCGAAATGTGATTTTGACTTAATTCAGTTTTGCTGTGACTCTTTTGAAATTTGGTTACATATATAGTAGAAAAGGAATTTTATTATTGTGAATGGCAATTCAGTAGCAATGAATTCCTGTACATGTAGAGAAAATGAAATTTGCACTTTTTTTTTACATTTATCAATTGATGGCTTTTTTCCTTGTCCATCTTCCTAATACTGTACCTCAATCACACTAATAAGACCAACACAAGACCCAGAACAAAATTACCCTGAATGGCAAAGAACTGGTCGGTTTGGTGGTGTGATGGCGGTAATAGGATGAGTGGTTGTAACTTGTGGCCCCTCCCCCCTCCCCTTTCCTGAATCTTTAGGAAAAGTGTTAAATACAACTTGCATGTTGTCTTCAGCATGTGTTGCTGCCAAGAAATATTATGTCCAGATATATTATTTAAAATGTTGACACATCCTTTGCCTCTGATAATATCCTTGAAAAATCCCTGCCCTTACCAACCATATAGAGCCACATAATGGTCCGAACCAGTTAGCCTGTAATTTATGTTGTATTGTAATTTGAATATACCCTTATTGAAGCAAAAAATGAACTTTTTCCTTTAATTTGAACTTCCTTTTCTTGTGAAGGGTCAGAAAGGAGAGGGAATAAGAGAGGAGAAAATGGAGAGGTTCCAAAAAACGGTAAAAACAAGCCATTGAGAGAAAGGAAGGAAAGGATGAAGAAACAAATCATGAGAAGAGGATGAGGGAGAACGCAGCGATGGAGATATTGAGAGAGAGGGAGAATAGTGAAGAGTGAACACAATCCCAAAGTGAATTTTGAAATATTAGTAGGCCAAGTGCCGTACCCAGGATTTGTTGAAAGGGGGAGGGGGTGGTGTATATATTAGTATTTTGGGGGTCTTTTTACTCCAAAAAATCTCTGACAAGCCAAACAAAAAGAAAAAGTAACATTATTTGGGGGTTACTTTCAAATTATCCAATATGTGTTAAAAAAAAGTTAACAGGAATTCTAAGGCGGCGTTTTTAACATCAAAAAGGCGTGTGCCGACTTACAATAACACAAAGAGGGGGTGTTCGACCACCTAAAAATGCCCCTTTTGTCAAAGGGGGGTGTTTGGGCACCCCCTCCCCTCGATAAGTGCATGGGTAGGCCTACCTTCTTGCATTAATTTTATTCTTCATTTCATGTATTCTGCATCTATGTGTATTTATTTACTAAACCAAATTTATAACTAAAAAACACTTGATAACTCCTTGCCTGAACCAACATCGTGATTAGATGGAAGCTTGTGAACGTGTTAGAGTAAGGATGTGTATGCAGAGAGAGAGAGAGAGACGGAGAGAGAAAGAGGGGAGGGCGAGGCGTTTGCTGACAGAAATTGATGTCCATGCCCAGTCTAAACTGTCTTTGAAAAAGAGCATTCTGCAGCTACCTGGTGAAAAGAATATTTATGAAGCCGAAGTGAACCACGGAGAGCAGCAATACAAATTTCACAAGTGTGGGCTATATGTAAAGAGCAAGGAGTTCTGTCATAACTCCTTGGTCAGAGCAGGGAGGTAGAAGAGAGATCTCTCTTCCACCTCCCCAGTCAGAGCAAGAAGCTTACACTCCTTAGCCAGATGACTTGGCAAATCAGGCGTAGGCCTATGAGGGTAGGGGACTGGGTCAAGTTCGGCCCGGGCTGCTGGCGTTGAATATATTACTGGTATGGACTTCCGATTTTTTTATTTCATTTTGTGAAAATTTACCACAAACATTTGGATGATTTTGGCGTAATGAAAATTTTCTCACTTTTCAGATATGACGGTAACCTGATATGACTTGGATATTATCAATAATCAAGCTTCCAGAATGTTAGGCTATAGTCCAATATTAGAAAGAAGAAAAAAAATTAGAAGAAGAAAAAAGAAAGAAACCCCCAAACAAAAATCACTGACGTGAGGGGGGAGGGGGGCCAGGGGGATGCCACAGTCTTATGACAGGTATTACATCTCCCTAATCAATTCCCCGTCCAAGGAGACAAAATAAAATCTTATGTGTTCATTGTTTCATCAGTCTTCAGTCGATCGCATGATCCTGCTGTTCTGAAGATACAAAAAAGGCGTTTCCCCACATTTCTCTCTATCCTCCGATTGTAGTATTGGAAATTTGTCTACGCATCCAACCGCATAGGCCTATATGCCCCGCCCCCGCACTATTTCCAGTACAATGTATATCTTGACGACTAGTAACCGAAATTAGTTTGGAAAATGTGACATGTGCGTAAGGGGATATTTTCGCTCCTGGGGGACGCCTCCTTTATTTTGCTAAACATTGTCGACATGAATGATTCCATTTCCTCGAGAGCGAGAAATAAATTTATTGGACCTGCGGGCACTCGTACTCCGCGCGCGGTGGCCGTTACCCGAAAATAAAAACAGAGTGGCGGGCTCTGAAACCAGCCCCTGCCTCGTACGGCAATAATTGTGAATGACGACAGGGCTGTATTTCCTCCACTCCGATCTCTCTCATTTTCTCTCCCTCCGAGCTCCAGCTCCGGCCCCTCCTTCCCTTACACAACGTCTAGTACGTCTCTGGTATAGAGCTGATCGTATGGATTGTTGTTTCGTCAAAATGTGCGACCTCCCCTTCCCCTTTTCATTTGTTTCCTCTTTATCTTTCTTTCTTGTCGGGCAAAAACATTTGTTATTCATGTATGTAGGATTACCATGCAATAATCAAAATTTGGTAATTCTCCTCACACACGATGTCGCGACTACCCCAGCGACCGCCGGCCAGGCCAGGCGATCGACAGGCTAGGCTAGCCCATTGCCGGCCCACGGGATGAGCTCCAGCGCTCAAGCTTTCTCTCGCGCGCGATAGTATTGCCGAGTTATCAATCCTTGGTATTGCAAGCCCTGTCAGCATTACACCCCACAGCAGCAGGCCAATGTAAATAGACGTTACGCTGTGCATTTGCCGAAAGAGGGAGGTAGGCCGACCGTCACAAGTTATAAGCGTCATGCCATACGCTTATAAAATTTCGATTTTAAATCATAAATATCTTGATAATGAAATCAGCAATTGACCTGTAAAAGTCATACGATTCCCGACTGACCTAAAGGTTTCTAATTATCATTGCAGCATGAGCTAATTCAGATTTTTTTTTTCTGATCTCCAACAAACGAGATAACAGTTCTTATTGACAGGACATTTCTTTGTTATTTCAAATAGAAAATAATGATATTAGTTAGTTCTCCCTGAGTTAAAGCTGACCACATGGTTTTAGTCGGGCTGTCTCAGTGTGGCATTTTTCAGAATATTTGATATTTTCCCCTGGCCCCCAAATACCGAAATCTTTATCGAAACCACTTACTTCCAAAAGATGGATATGCGTACATTTTATTTACGGAATTTCGGGCCCCTTAATGCAAACCAAAGCATAGGAATATTCACGCTTTTCGTTGGTATTCAGCGACGTAAACAGATCTCAACTAGTTCTATTAGTTTGCAGTTAAAGTTTTCTAGCTTATAGCGTGTTTACTTCTTCCTGGAGAGGATGAGACCATATGTCGGGAACCACACGATCTTATTAAACGGAGCTTTTGGAACTCAATAAGCATATACTCGGCTGAGTGCCAAATGTCACGCCCTTTGTTCTATATATGTGACCCGAGGCCTCAAAACCTACAATAAGTCGCCAAAATTATATTTTTTGTTTTATACATTTTGTGAAAGTAGAGATTCTCAGCTTTCCAATGATATATCACTTGCCTAGTTTACTCAATGATAACACCTTTGAATATCACATTTAGATTTAGTATGTAACCAGCAATCAATAACTCCTATTCAGAGAAAATGGCCATTTAAGTTAATACATTGCCTACGGGAAACGGATGGTCCCTGTATTAAGCCTATGGGAATTAGAGAATTCAGTAGTCAACGGGTTAATAATAATAATAATACATTGCATTTATAATGCGCTTAATACAAATGTTTCTAAGCGCCGATTATTACCCCGGCTGTAGCTAGGCTACCGAATTTGTTGCTCACAGCATTTCAAGGAATAAATTCCTACCGGGTACCCATTTACTACACCTGGGTAGAGAGTGGCAAATGTAGATTAATGTCTTGCCAAAGGACATTAGTTCGGAACAAAAGAGTGCTAAAGCAGCTCTCATACATCTGAGAATGTTCATTGCGAAAAGGTACGATTCTTTGCGACAAAAAATCGCAGATTTTCCCAGCATTTCGTAATGAACATTCGCAGAGGTTCGTAACGTTCGTAAATGTTCGTAAGAATTCGCAGCCGAGTGCAGGCTTCGCAGAATTTTTTCAACATGTTCAAAAATTTCAGGAAACGTAACTATTCGTAATGTAACGTAACATATTCGTATTTCATTCGTATCTATCGTAACTCATTCGTATATTTCGTAACTCATTCTTAATGACTTGACAGCCAAGAATTTGATACGAATTAATGCGAATATTACGAATATCTGCGAATTATCCATGGTGAACAGTGTACAATTGGAAAAATGTGCAGAGAATGTCATGAAAAGTTGCTGTAGAATTGTGAAACGCTCTGAAAACGCGCGGAAAATACGTCACTTCCGGTTATATCGCATATAAATCGCAAACATTCGTAACTTTTCCGTAACTTTTCCGTAAGTATCGCAGTCAATCGCAAACATTCGTGGATTTTCACATCGTTACCATTCGTATCCAAATTCGTAAAATATTCTCGCATGTATGCGAGAGGCTTTAGCCTTCGATCTCTGTGTGCACCCAAGTAAAACTGGGTATTCAAATGACCATAGCAACCGGTATGAAGGGATTATCAGATTAGGCTGAATTTTGGCACGCTGCTCTAGGAGGACTTCATTACTCACTCCAAAAATCAATTTAATACCTTTAGAGGTAAAGTAGTAATTTGGCATTGTATGAAAGTATTACAAAAGCTCTCCATTCATTAGCTCTATACAGGTGAAAAAAGGAGTCATTTTAAAATGCCCCCAAAACATATTCCTAAGTCGAATTACGACTCACAAACTTGAGACATGATAGAATGATAATGAAACTACCCATTTCTATCAAAAACAGAAAATCGACTGATCCAAGCAAATTTTCTATTTTGGGCTGTTTGCTACGTTGTGGCCCGAGCGACTTATTGTAGGTTTTGAGGCGGCGGGTCACATATACATTTTTGTTGTTGTAAAAGGCTAGAAAGGTGGTATTATGACTTGTTGACGCTTATTATAATCTGCATGGAAAAGTGTGGGTAGTCAAAAGTCAAAACTAAAACATAAAAAAAAACATATGAGACGTTGCATGGAATTGGTTAATATAATTAATTTATTTCATTTTATGTGTTTACATTAACAGCTAAATGATAATCGAGTGATTTTAATTCAATTACCTTCTCTTGTTGTAAAATGGTATTATACCAAATCTCTATTTAAGAACACTAGTATAAAGGCAATTGAAAACATTAAAAAAAAATATGTAGATTATGTACATGACCATTCTTTTTTTTTTTTCCTTTTGTCATTAAAAAAAGTTTACTTTAAGCTTGGAATCAGAATGATGTATTGAGGGACTCTTTACACGATTATGACAATGGCATTGTTATGAAGATGGAATATAATGGTAAGGTTCTGTGCTTTCAGTGCCAACCCTATATGACGTTAGTTTTAAATAGGGCAATAGATAATTATGAGTTGAAATTTAGATTTCCATCTCATTTACATTGTTAACCCAATGTCTACGGGAAGCGGTTCGTCTCAGTATTCACCCATTGGCTACTGGAACCGGGTAGCCCCTGTATTAAGCCTATGGGAATGAGATAATTCAGTAGTCAACGGTTTAAGCATATTGGAATTTGAGAACTCAGTAGTCAACAGGTTGAAAATGTTTGATTTTCAGTAGGATTTTGTTTTCCTTTAAGTTTTCTCCTGAAAGAAAACTGTCAAAATAACCTGATATATGACTCATAAACCTGACCTGAGTTCAATCTATCGATACTTTCAAGGTACAATACGAAACAAGGAGATATTGTATGAAAGGTCTACCTGGTGATGGTCTTTTCTTATTATTTTAGGGTTTTAGTTTTGAAGATATACGCATTAACATAGATTATTGAACTCACTGAAAGTATATTGTAGGCCAACGTTGAAATTATCTTAAAATTATCATTATCGACTGTTGTCATGAATGTCATAATTTGTAAGAAAAAATAGAAAAAAAAATATCAATATCATTTGCATCATGTCGTATATTTCATATACATCTCGAGGGAAATACGTCAATATTGAAGTAATTTTATTTACACATTCAGCAAATGTTATAACCCAAGTAGTTGAAGTAGATAGGTTGTTATATTATCTTTTCTTTAAAAATCTAAACTTTCGTGACAAATAAAAATGTTGTCTTTAAAAGGAACGTTATTTTCAGTGGTTGAACCAGGATAATTATAGCAGAGGAATAAGTGGCAGGGAAAGGTATGTAATACCTGAAGTAAATCTCGAGATGAGGTAAATGAGGGAATGACTAAATCATTTTCTATTCATTATACAAAAAATAAACAATTATAAACTAGATATTCGGTTTAATGGGAGGGATGCAGGGACCGCTAGTGAATGTATGAATAATAAAAAAAAAATAAAATAAAAAAGGCAAGGGAAAGATGAGCAATCTATGTTGTGTCCCTTGGAACCAACCATAAACAATGTTTTGTTTTTGTTTATACTTCAGTAGTTCATTCCAATCGTTGTATATCAAATGTTCAAACTGGTTTTTCATAGACTTCACAGCTCTGGGGCTGGTCACCATTTTGCTTCAGGTATGGTTCAACATAGAGCGACTGGTCATCCACAATGTAGTTTGCATATCCCTCAGGTACATCAGGTAGAGGTCCTCTGTCTCCCTTCTCGTCTTGCAGCGTGTCTTTTGATGGTGTTAAGAAGGTTAAGTCATTACTACGGCTGGACGTATTAAAAGTATATAAAATAGGAAGTATATGAAGAAGAATGACGAACGGAAATAATATATTAATTTCATAAGTTGCTTGAGAGTGTTATAAAAGCTTATTATCATTCAAAACTTGGGAAACCTTTAATTATAATCCAGAGTTACTTCAATACGTCTATTTCAGAATAACTCGTTGACTGCTGAATTATCTAATTCAAATAGGCTTAATACAGGGACCATACGGTTCCCGTGGGCAATGCATTAATCAGCAATTCGGTTGTAAGGAGACGTTCATTACCCTCCCCCAAGATACCAAGGAGAGAAATGATTTGTATTATATATGTACGTGACGATAGAAGTATTGCCATAATAAAGCTAGAGGGTGTCTCTCAATTATATGATTTTCAGTTTCTTAGTTTCTTAGTTTTACACTGACGTCCACTGTTGTGAATTGTGTATTCTTTTATCGCCTTTTAGTGTATAATTATATTAAACGAAATGATACTTCAAAAGATATCGCTCTTCTAAGAGGACGCTTCACTTCCGATGATGGTTTGCTACATCAGTCCCCACCCAGCACTAAAATATGTAATCGCATGAAACTTGAAAGGTAATGCATCGATATAAAATTTGAACTTACCTTCTTATAAAGATAAAGAACACCGTCATACACATCAGAACAAGGATGAACAAAATTACAGCTGTTACAAGAAGACCTGTGATAAAGAAATCTCTTCCACCATTTTCCTTAGTAGACTGTGCAAGGCGCTCCGTGGACAAACCTTTTCGCCCTGTAAATGTCAATCGATTTAGAAATAATCCTTTATAAGATATTGTTGCATACCTATTTGCCATTCTAGATGAGACAAGCTACTTAAAATAACTTAATTTCAAAACAAACATAATGCCTTCAGCGTTTTATTTTCCCATGTTGGGATCTTTTAGCACCGTTGCATGGTTTCCACGTCTTTTTTATTGCTTTATATGTTTGGTGTTTAATTTTTTTTTCCAGAACAAGTTAAAACATTTTATCAGGTGGGAAGAAATTTTATGGGAAACTTGATCAAATCAAGAGTTATTATTTCTTAAAAGAAATTTTGTTCCACATTGTTAATTATGTTATTCTGAAAATATGCATGAGGAAAACACCCTTCTTATTACTGCACCCTACTTGGCCACTAGAAGTGGGGTGAAAGTTGACTACATCTTATGGCTGCATAAATCGTGGTGTACTGCGTATCACAAAAAGAGAGAGTCCACTTAATCTCCAGTGTAAACAAAGGCTTTCCAGCCCTACAAGTGACAACCTCATATAGAGCTGGCACCATATTCACTTGTCTTATTCGCAGTCTTATTTGCAGTCTTATATAGGTTGAGATATGCATTTATTGTGTATTGTTGTGGTAGGCCCTAGGTTAGCTGTTAAAAGATATAGGCCTATTCATTTCCTAATATCTACTAGAATTTTAATTTTTTTTTTTGGCTGGATATTTGACTTAAAAATCACATTTACCTGCAGGAGGCAAACTATTCATTGAACATTGAACAGCCATTCCACGCCACAGACCATCTTTTTCACATTCCCAAACGAACCAATCAGAGGCATCATTACATGTTACGTTCACCTCGTCTCCGATCTTGTAGCGAGGCTTAACATTCTCAATGGACGAGACCACGGGTATGATTGGGGGATTGCATTCTGAAAAAAAAATTAAAGGAAAAAAAATGATAGCCAATTATGAAAATATGAATTCGTAAGTTACATGGAGATAACTGGTGAAATAGGTGAAACCCTGTTGAAGGACGTTCTCCGAGGGAAAAAAATGCTTATACTTATCAAATAAATCACAAATATTCCATGATCATGTTCAAAAACATTTACTCCGATAATCGTTAATAAATACATGTTAATGACATGTATAGCCGTAGCAGAATAAGCTTTCTTGGCAGACAATTTTATTTTCGATATCGTTATTTAAAGGAAGTGCATGCAATACCTCACATCCCTTACGTAAATTGATGTTATAAGACTGTCGAAGAGGAAAATATAGAGGCAAAGCATGCATAATAATGCAATTCTTGCTTGAATGCTATATTTAATGATATATGATAAATCAAAAATGAAATAGGAATATTATTATAGTATTTTTTTTAGTTTTTGAGCTTGTCTTGGCTTTACTTCGCTAAACTGATAAAAACATTTAGCCATACCTATTACTGGGTCCGGGCACACTATGTTTTCTCCGCTCCATATTCCGTCGTTGCAATTCAAATCAAACCAATCAGGACCGTTGTTACATGTCACATTTAAGGTATCACCGTCCTTGTATGATAGACGAATATTCTGAATAGTTGAATCAGGAGGTACTGCTGGGGCACTGCAAAAGGCGTGGGATGGAGGAACTGCGGAAAGTCGCCAAATAGCAATTAATATTGAACACTGAAAAATATCTATATCATGTTTATTTGTATCATAATCATTATCAGCTGCATTTACATTACTATGACTGCAGTTATAAGCTTGCTGGAATGTGTAGTAAGAAGGAAAAAAGTATTTAACCTAAACATAATTCAATATAATCTTTAACATCACTGTTCCAGTTCATTAAGAAAATGGCAAAATATCAAAACGGACATAACCTAAACATATTCACCACAAATTTTACTAAGGGGAGTCATGCTGGCCCTCGTTATATAGCCCCCCCCCCCCCCCTCTCTCTCTCCCTCTCTTCATGGGGCCTCATGATGAGCATCAATCGCAGTAATAATAATAATAATAATAACAGATTATTTTTTTTCCTAAACGATTTTCAGAAAAGAAATCATATTTTGAACAAGTAAAAAGTATTTGACAATTACACTTTTTTATTCAATTTCTTGGTATTAACAAATTAAGTAATACCTTCAACTGGTTCAGGACACGATACGACAGGACCTCTCCACAACCCCTTGTTATGACACTGAAGAGTGAATATATCATTGTTGGCATCGCACGTCACGTTCAGTCTGTCACCGAAGTTATAATTCAGACGAAGATCTCGAACAGTAGAATGGTGTGGAAAATATGGAGCATTACACGAACCCGCAGTGGGCTCTGGACAAGACACGACAGGACCGCTCCACAAACCCTTGTTGTGACACTGGAGAGTGAAGACATCATTGTTAGCATCACACGTCACGGTTACTCTGTGACCGAAATTATAATTCACACGAAGTTGTTGAATAGTGGCGTGGTGTGGAACATATGGAGCACTACAAGATATGGAACCTACAAGAAAATGATAGCCAAATTTATACAAGGGTGAATGTGTGTAATACAGCCGTTTCAAAATATTACAAATTGTAATTCCCCAAGTTAACTACAATGTGCCTTTCTAGTACACTTTTGAATCAATATTAGCGCTCTAAGTCTTTTTTTTTTAAATTATACTTATATATATATATATATATATATAGATATATATATATAGTATTTTACGTCTTAATTAAATTATTATTCACCTTTTTTGTTACGTCTGGGAATTTTAACTTTGGTACTTTTATGCCAAAGTTTGTTTTGTTTTTGTTTTACCTCAAACATTTGCAATGTTCTAAATGGCAGGATTTTAATAGCTTGAAATATATTTAACCAAATATTGAACCATGCCGTAATCATGCCCCCCCCCCCCCCCCCCCCCCCCCCCTCCGTAATATCCTGTAGCGACCCAACAAAACATTTCCATTACATCACCGTATGGAAGCCTCAGCAGAAGCTACCTAATATTTTCAGAGAAGTGTATGTCCGTTCGGTCCAAAAGCTTAAATTCCCATTGCTCGAGGTTTCATGCATCACCCACTATGGTTCTGTTATTCAATCATCTAGATATGTTTCATAGATTTTTAAATGTTTTTTTTTTTTTTCAACTTCCTAAGCTCCACCCTGAAAAAAAAGCTCCAGATCTCATTCCTGCAGTGACATCATCTGTCAGTCATCAGTCAGCTACACTAATATTCTACAATAGACAATAGAAGGTAACTTCCCTGATAGCAGAACTGTTAAAATGACGTGATATTTACGTCGTGGTTTTCGTCTTTTTTACGTCCTGTAATTACGTCAATAAGACGACAACTTGCACCAACGCAAGACGTCCAGAGGACGTCTTATTTTGACGTCATCTGTACACTGTAAAAACTGAAGTGCTGTATATAGCACTTTTTGAGGGCATGCATAGGGACTGCTCTCAGAGTGCTATTAAATGCACACAGCGTGCTATTTCAGCACTTTCACGGGAGCTGGACCGGCTCCTTAAACTGCTAAACATTCATTAAAAAAATGATTTGGGCGAGCTTCGAACCAGGGTCCGCTGATCGAGAATAAGCCACTTCGGGGATGCAATCTGAGCATGAGCAGATAAAGGTCATCTGTACCAAAATTCTAAAACCCACTGACACTAATATTCGACATGTGCTCATGAATGTCATGTAATCATTATTCAATTATGCACTAATGGTGCATTCCATGATATCCAGGTGGAAGTATTCTTTTTAAAGGGGGAAACAAAAGCTATTCATGAGGCACCTCTATCACTCCCAGAGTTATTTTTCTGAAGTGCACATAAAGGGACCCTCCATGTCTAAAATATTTGTGGATATTTGGGGTCATTTGTACCATGCGCTAACCCCGAACTGGCTTATTACTGGCATTACCGCTGGACTAACTCACAGCGTACGATTTAGAGCAGATCATATTGTTACATAGTGAATTTACGACACCACATAGTTCATGTTATAGAGTTTAATAAAATCTAATCTAATCTGATCTAATCTATTTGACTCCCATGACTAAACTGGATTGCAAGAATCATTCGTTAGTCTATCGGTAACGTCAGCGCCTCTCAATCAGCGGAACCTGGTTCGAGGCTCGCCACGGTCACATTATTTTTTTTGCTGGTAAATTATCACACTACAGCGCTATAAACAGCATTTCAGGTGCAGTCACTATACATGCCCCTAAAAGTAGCACTTTAGTTTTTACAGTGTACAAGACGTAGAGATGACGTCAAAATAAGACGTCGTCATGACGTCTTGCGTTGGTGCAATTTGTCGTCTTATTGACGTAATTACAGGACGTAAAAAAGACGTAAATGACGACATAAATATCACGTCATTTTTTCCTCTTTCTGCTATCAGGGTTCCCCCAGCTCAGCACATGCTTACAATATAATTGCGTGCTTTCAAACAATACTTCCTCATTACCATTCTTTTCCAGGTGATCCTACATCATGTCTGATATACAGCAGCTATGATGTAGGCATTGTATGGTCTATCAGAACAGATGGTCATCTCTGGCAAAGCTACATACCACTGTCTTTCCTTAACTCACCAATAATTGACAGATGATGTCAGAGGAATAAGATCTGGAACATTTTTTGGAGGGTGGAGCTTTGCATGTTAATATTTAACAATCTATGAAACATAATTATTTGGATGTTTGAATCACAAAATATGGGTTGAATGCATGGGGTCATCCCTTTAGCTAGAAGGTCCGATAGTTAGCGGGTCCGATAGACCGACACCCAATAGGTAGAAGGTTCGATAGACCGAATGTACGAGAGGGTCCAATAGACAGACGGTTCTATTAATAGACCGAATCGGCAGAGGGTCCGAGAGTCCGAAGGTTCTATAGATCGAATGTCCAGCGGGGTCCGATAGTCAGAAGGTCGGATAGATAGAAGGTTCGATAGACCGAATGTACGAGAGGGTCCAATAGACAGAAGGTTCTATAGACCGAACCGGCAAAAGGGTCCCATAGTCCGAGGGTTCAGTAGGGGTCCGATAGTTAGGAGGTCCGATAGACGAACAATAAATAAGTAAAAAAGGTAAAATAGTGGATAAAATGATAAGTGGGTTAAAAATAAGTGGCTAAAATAAGTGGGGCGTTCCACCCAAAGAAAAAACAAAAAAGGAAGAGGATGAAAAGGAAAGTAGAAAAGACAAGAAATGAAAAGAAGAGAAAAAGAAAAGAAGAAATCAGAAAGGAAAGAGAAGAAAGCAAAAATTCAAAAAAATCGCTCACTAGCATTATTAGGGTTATTTACACCAATGCATTTTCATTTGATATTAATTAGGTATTAATATAATCGCCATATTTATGTATATACTCCAATGTCAATTATATGTCAATTATACGAAATAACAATACGCTAGAACCTATTCTCAGGATACAAAATTCTTTTTTTTCTCTCTCTCTCTCTCGTTCGCTCGCTTTGCTCGCTCATACAATAAAAAAAAAAACTTGGCCTTGATTGTTTCTTGCAACAAGTCCCTCTTACGTCCTGCAGTAACAAGAAGCCCGAATATCATAATATTCGGGCAGTGAGGTATCCAACTATTCTCGAAAACCCCCACCCCCACCCCCCCCCCCCCAAAAAAAAAAAAAATAAATAAATAAAAATAAAAAAAATGGTATAATTTACCCGACAGAGTCCACAGACTAAAATTTGCTACAAGGTAGTAGTATGGGTGTAGTCGGTGAACTTTCAAAAAAGTATAAAAGCTGACATCATAGCTGGTAGGAAAATATCACCTGACAACCATAAAACAAAATAATGGAAACGCCCCCCCCCCCCCCCAGGAAGGTCGTAGGGCCTAATTGAAATAATTTCTTTTTTATCGGGCAGAATCTTTTGCTGTCAGAATTGTATGTTTTGTTACATTTAATGAAAATTCAACTATGAAGTGTGCACCCCATAAGATTTTTTTTGTTTAAAAAATATCACTTGTGTTAGAAGGGGACGCCCTTTCCTCAGCTTGCTCCACTAGAAAAAAATGCTTCCGGCATGATGGGCCTCGGGGCTTTAGTGTGCACCATATAATTAGATTTCCATGTTTCAAACAATGGTCAGCGCGTTCCCCATTGCTAATACATCGGTTTAGTGGCAAATTAACCGGGGGGGGGGGGGGGGGGGGGGGGGGCTGAGCTGCATGGGTGGCCACCCCCGCACACGGTGATGATGATGATGCTCTGATAAATATACTTTTAACATGTTGAAAATGTATAAAACAAAGCTTTAAAATAAGTTCCAAATTTTTTTAATTTTATTTATTTTTTTATTTATTTTTTTTTTTTATTTATTTATTTTTTTTTTTTTTTTTTTTGGGGGGGGGGCTACAGACCTAGTGCATCGGTTTATTGCAAAACACATAAAAAAAGATAAGGCATTACCCTTTTCCTTTTATGAGATAAATCAATTAAAATCTTATTGTATTCACTTATTTTACCCTTTTTACGTTATTGTCGGTCTATCGGACCTTCTGACTATCGGACCCCTACTGAACCTTCTGACTATCGGACCCCTACTGAACCTTCTGACTATCGGACCCCGTTGGACATTCGATCTATCTCGTAAAAGGAAAAGGGTAATGTCTTATCTTCTTATATGTGTATTGTAATAAACCGATGCACTAGGTCTGTAGGCCGACCCTCCCCCACCTCCCCCCCCCCCCAAAAAAAAAAAAAAAAAAAATGGGGAACTTATTTTAAATTTTTTTTTGATAAATTCTCAACATGTTTTTATCAGAGCATCATCATCATCATCACCGTGGGGGCGGGGGTGGTCCACCCATGCAGCTCAACCCCCCCCCCCCCCCCCTCCTGTCAATGACATATTGGCAATGGGGAACGCTGACCATTAATTTTGAAACATCTAATTATATGGTACACACTAAAGCCCCGACACCCATCATGCCCGAAGCATTTTTTTCTAGTGCAGAAAGCTGAGGAAAAGGCGTCCCCTTCTAACACAAGTTTTTAAACAAAGAAATATTATAAGGTGCACACTTTATAGTTGGATTTTCACTAAAAGTAACAAAAGATTCTGACAACAAAAGATTCTGACCGATAACAATGAAATTATACCAACTTGCCGCTCGATTCCTTTCAGTCCACAAAAGTCTGCCATTTTGAAGCGATATTGCCAATTTGAGGATGCCCACAGAAATCAAATTTAGACTTTTCAAAGTTTCACAACTCTCATTTTCCAGCCTATTTCGATCGTGTTTGTTTCTTTGATATTGCTCTCTATCGACTCTTTTCATTAAAATTGATTTACCCCAAGGATTTTTGCTTGAACCATTTTCTCGAGCTGTTTTATATAGGTTCAGTCAAGTTACAAGCAGTTTTTAAGAAATAATAAGATTTTCATGTTTTAGTTTACTTGAGGCTTCAATACTGAGGATTTCTTTTTTTTTTAATCTACATGTTTTCCTTTTTCTTCTTTTATGTTAAATGTTCGAGTTTTTGAAAAGAGAAATACATGTACCTGTTGTTTTACTTTATGGATAAGGATTTGACCCACTTTGTTCAGCTCTTTCAGTTCAGTGTTCAGTTAAATCACAGGCACTCTATAAAAACAAGTCTAGTCACATTTGACTTAAAACATCTGACGTAAAACATGTCGATGCAGAAGAACGTAGTTACTGCGCTTCATAAATGTATTATTATTATTATTATTATTATTATTATTATCATTTTTTTTTTTGGGGGGGGGGGTGTGGGGGCTGTGTTTCACTGAATCAAACATAATTTACAAACAATTCTAAAGGTTATGCAGTGTATAAAAAGAAAAAAACAAACAAACAAAAAGAGCATGTAACTATGGCATACAATTAAAAAGAACGTACCCATATATACACTCTATAGCCTACATAAACTTGAGGATTGCCAGCCACTATTTTCCACAGTAAATTGTAGTCAACAATCCCCTTGACAAGGAGCGTGGATCCTCAATCGCGATCATCTGTGAATATTCATGGGGCAGATGAGCTCTACTGAGCATGTGCAGTAGATTCTCCATGGTAATTAAACCAGGGCGGGGCATTTAACCCAGGGTTGAATTTTAAACCTAGGTTTAGCTAAACCTGGCTATCAGAATACCAAATAGAGTTAAACTACAATTCGACCGGAGGTGAGGTTTAAGTGTAGTTTAGTTAACCTAGGGTTAACTTTAGTCTGAGGTTAAAATAAACCTGCTATCAGAATACCGGCCAATATGTTGAAGAAAATTGGTCAAATGGTAGGCTTTTTGGGAAGTCTAAGGCGATTCCTGAGTGAATCGATACTGAAATTGATATATAAATCACTCATCCTTCCGTATTTAGATCATATGATGTTATTTATAGTGCAGCTTTCAAGAAATATACCGATCGTCTCCAAAAATTACAAAATAGGGCTGGCCGTATTATACTTAAGATTAAACCCGAATCTCATGTCTCTGTTCTGGAAATGCATAATGCTCTCGATTGACAACTCTTGGAAAAAAGAAGGAATGATCATTCCCTTGTCCTTATGTATAAAATCATGAATAATCGGACCCCAAAATATTCAAGAAATGAATTTGAGTTCATAACTCAATCCTACCCTTCCCGAATTGGAGCTGAATTTTTTTTTCCAAAACCAAGAACAAATGACCTCAAAAAAAATCATTCAAATATATAAACGCCAAAGCTTACAACACACTTCCTCCTCATTAATGTTCCCCTAGTATAAATATATTCAAATCCAAGATTGTAGAAGTGTAGCGCATGGACCCCCCCCCTTTTTTTTTAAATAATAATCTTTCTCACTTTTCTTGCAATGATTACTTGTTGTATGTAATGCTTTCTATTAATATTTTATCTATTGTTTTTTGCAGATGTTTGTATATCCTCTCAATTTGGCAGAAAGCAAGCATGTCTTCATTTCACTTGTTCTCTGGCATACGTCATTTAGATTTTATGCATGAGGAGTCATATAAAGAGAAAATTAAGAATTTGTATGTGATATTTTTTTTTTCAAAATAACTATGTTAACTACCCTAGAAACTCACTCAAGGTTGCGAGTTGTGCGTGCAAATGCAACTTTGGTAGCAAACTCTTTCCATTGTTTTAATTCAATGGTGCGTGACTTATGAATAATAACTTGTGCTTCAAATGATAAATGAGAAGCAGAGCTTTTCATACATGTATATCGCATGAAGGAATTATTCATGCCGTAAAATCCGGTTTCCTTTTTTTTTTTTTTTTTTTTTTCTGGGAACCACTGTTTATAGAATCATTTATGATATTGAGCTTGTGCTCTTTACGGATGTGTTTGCAAAGTTAACCGCAGAGGAGGTTAAAGGGGGTATTACCTACTAAAGATCTGTCATATCATTGAAAACAACAGCTGTATTCGCACTGGATTCATGCATTTGCGTTGTTGAATACCATTCTTTCACCAGGTAAGAAAAAGGAGTCGGTGCCACCTCCATAGCATTAAACCTTTGCCTATAACTGGACAAGGCAATGCATGTATAAATTAAATTTTGGAAGAAACAAAAATTCACCACCTAACCTTGTTTGTGGCATCCGACGTATGCTTGGTATTTGGTTGACACTGTAGAAAACGTGCAACTTCGGTGGTAGATAACTCAGTAAGTGCAACTGTACACTGCCGTCATACTCCTCGCGCTGCTATGTTCTAAACTATCCTACCAGTTAAGCTCCTCGAAACTAAGCTGACGATAGATGTTCGCAATGTATGGGTAAAACCAGTATTTATTATGAATACTATTCATTAATATATCTTTTCAAATAATAAATCCTGCAGAAACCAGTGCGCACAACGTGCGTTGTAAGTGCATAGCGCGTACTTCCTCGATGCGGTTTACGTGAGTTCTGCGTGCTCACTGGACAATTGAACTGGAGAAGCGCCGAATAAGCACGGACCCCGCACTTATCTCGTACGGAGCACGCACGTGCTAGGTGCGTTGTTCGTAGAGCAAGTAACTGTGGTAAAAAGTTTCAAAAAAAGTTTCAAAAACTCATGGAGTCCGTGCGTTGTGTCCTCGTTAGCAGCAGAGGGCACGCACGTCAACGAACGTCACCCGTACCGGGGGTGAATCCGTAGACCGCCCGCAGCCTAAACGCAGCGAAAGTTCCTCCTGCACTAAAAATTCTACGTCTTTTCTGCTTGCTCCAAATCCATACAGACGCAGTACTCACTACGTACGGATCCACACATTTTCCCCACGTTTTGCACGCAGACAGCACGCACTTGCAAGTACGGCGGGTTGTGACCTAGGCTTTATACTCGCTAATCGCTGCCAGTATATAATTATGTAGGAGGGGATAGCGGTTATACTCGCTATTTGCTACCAGTGTATAATTATGTAGGAGGGAAGATAGCGGTTATATTCGCTATTCGCTACTAGTATTATAACTGTGTAGGAGGGAGTATAGCGGTTATGCTAGCTCATTCGCTACCTGCCTTTAATTATGTGAGTTGGGAGGATAGCGGTTATACTCGCTATTCGTTGAAAGTATATAATATTTGTAAGAGGGAAGATAGCGGCTATACTCGCTATTCGGTACCAGTATTATTATGTAGGAGGGATGATAGCGGTTATACTCGCTATCTTTCCTAATTCCTCTAGTAGTGTAGGAGTCTTGGTAACGGTTATACTCGCTATTCGGTACCAGTTATGTAGGAAGGATGATAGCGGTTATACTCGCTATTCGCTGCCAGCTAATAAATTTATGTACGGAGGGCGATAGTGGTTATACTCGCTATTCGATACCAGTATATATAATTATGTATAGGAGGGAAGATGGGCAGTATACTAGCTGCCCTTCCCCTCATATGGAAAACTGTGTTGCATTTGACCCGGAGCGGCCTACGGATGCCTTATAATACGTGAAAATTGGAGTATATTTATATACCCCCTTCCAGCAAAGAATCGCGTGCCAAAAAAAAATGAGCTTTTACAAACCCTCGCCCTGCAAATCAAAGTTTAAACCTTTAACTTTTCAATGAATATATTCTTGAAGCAATTTTAATTCGGGAAATTAAGGCGTTTTTGGACTAAAGTTGGTCCTAAAATCATCCAAAATTGGAGAGACTATGGCGCTTTGGCACAAATTACGTTATTTCTGCTGACATTGCTCAATGAAAATGAGCCTCAATCACTTGTCCTTTGTTCTATCGATTACCCTCGCACGCGAAAAGATTGTAGAGTGATCATGCTTTTGAATGATATGAAACTTATTTTGATTGGTTGAAAGAAACTTAAGGCGTTTTTCTTGTCAAATCAGAGCAAGTTTCTCATTTGTGATCAAGAGCCGTATTTTTCAAAGACGTGCGCGCGCTTTCCTTTGTACAGCAATTCAATAGGCTTACGGAAAACGCATGCACAATGCACGCATTTGAGGACTGGCTGTCGGCGAGTGCACACACACCGAACCGTTCCGCCAAATGCAACATTTATGGCTAAAGATTTCCAGATGACTCGTACTGGATGCGTGGATAGCGAGTATACTCGCTAGCTGCCCTTCCCCTATTGGTACACTGTAAAAACTAAAGTGCTACTTTTAGGAGCATGTTATAGTGACTGCACCTGGAATGCTGTTTATAGCACATGTAGTGTGCTAATTTACCAGCAAAAAAATAGAAATAAATTGTGACCGTGGCGAGCCTCGAACCAGGTTCCGCTGATTGAGAGGCGCTGACGTTACCGATGGACTAACGAATGCTTCTTGCAATTCAGTTTAGTCATGGGAGTCAAGTAGATAACATGAACTATGTGGTGTCGTAAATTCACTATGTAACAATATGATCTGCTCTGAATCGTACGCTGTGAGTTAGTCTAGCGGTAATGCCAGCAATTCTCGATCAGCGGACCTTGGTTCCAGGCTCGCCAAAATCATTTTTTTATGAATGTTTAGCAGTTTAATGAGCCGGTACAGCTCCCGTGAAAGTGCTGAAATAGCACGCTGTGTGCATTCAATAGCACTCTGAGTGCAGTCCCTAAGCATCCCCTCAAAAAGTGCTATATACAGCACTTAAGTTTTTACAGTGTATTGGGTGTGTTTATTAGTACTGGGTGCTTTGTTCGCTACCAGGATTTAGCGAGTATAATGCAGGCGTCACACTGCCCCGAAGTTGATGGATGGACGGACACATGATAAAGGAAATGTTCAAATTCGGCTCTGATCGTGTAAACATCGGGCCATTCGTGAGGGCATATTAGGCCATCGTGTGTCCGCCGGTGGAGTTTCTGAGGCTCCGGCATCAACTTTGTGAGCGGTGGCAAAATCTTTGACATGCAACAAAAATTGCCCGAAGACCTTGCGAAGGTTCATTTTCGTGTTGAACTCGGGTGTTCTTTTTGCCCTTTGGAAGGCCATCGTGAGGGCATCTTGTCAAATCGTGCCATTTTCGTATTTCCTTCGTGTGATCATTGGTGCCATCAGGCTTTTTTCGCCTCTTCTTGTTTCCTTCATATTGTCTTTGTGAGGTGAAAATGCCCGATGGGCACCGATGAGCTGAATACGAAATGAGCTGGCATAAATGTGTTCAAACTAACCCAGACGAGGACAAAGGTCTCTTTGTGAATCTTGGACATTTAACACCGCGTTAAAGATTAACCATAAATTATTGGTTACGGTCATTTATATGTAATATATGCGATGATAATAATAATAATATTGGGTATTTATATAGCGCTCGTATCCACCAATGGTGCTCAAGGCGCTCCAATATTACCCTGGCTTTAGCCGAGCTGCCCTATAAGGCGCTCAAAGCATTTCAAGGAATAAATTCCTACCAGGTACCCATTTACTACACCTGGGTGGAGAGTGGCAAATGTAGATTAATGTCTTGCCAAAGGACATTAGTGCCGCGGCGGGACTCGACCGGCGAACCATGAGATCCACAGTCCGGTGACGTATCCACTAAACCACGACACCTCGTTATATATGTTTATCATGATATTAATGTTATTACATCAAAGCTCCAGGCTGAATTGTACGTTATTAAAGAATGGTATTTTAATACTAGATTACGAACGAATACTAACAAGAGTAAAGTTATGTTTTTAGCTAGTAACACATGAGGTTGTAATGAACTTATGGTGTATATCGATAATGAATTAATCGAAAAATTAAAAGTTATAGATATTCAGGAATCGAAATTTTGAAATAAAAATATGAATGTACTTTACAGCTAGTCTTGAATATTCTTCCTAAGTATGTGGGAGGGAGAGATTGCTCTTAAAAACAGAAACATTATAATAAGATTAAATAATAAGAACAAAGCTGCAGGAATCGTCGTAGATATATTTGACTATTTTGTAAAAAGCTTGAGTATAATCAATTTTTTGAAATGGCAATTAATATATTGATAACATATATGGCTACTTTTTATCATGTATTATGTGTAAATGTATTCATGGAAATGCCTCCAATACGAACTTGCAATCCAGTGGAAATGGATTTTGATATACGTGCTTTTGATACTAGGTTGAACAGTAAATTGCGTGTGGTTTTACCTTAGCCTTTTTTTAAAGAATTGTTTTAGATACGCTGGTCGCGCTTGCAGTACAATTTGGGATGAATTTGCTCTTTAAAATGCAAATCTATGGATACATTTGAACGCATGTATAATTAAAGATGTTTAATTATTAAATTAATTTTTGTAATGATTGTTTTGTTCTTTATAACCTTTTTTTTTTTACTGCTGATGTATATTTGATTATTTTTTATTGTTAGCATGTGTTACAAGTCATGTCTATCTCTCCTCTTAGTTGCTAATTAATTCAGCCACTTTGACCGACTGCCCTAGATGTAGCACCTGGTTATGTCTTTTGTTCTAATACATGTATGTAGCAGGCAGCTTATTGAATGGCCTGACACAGGCCAGTGCTTTTTAGGATAATTTTATTCAGGTCCTTTTTATTTCAGCACAGGTTTAATGCAAGATTGGCATGTAGGTTCCTTTCATGGGTTGTTGCTAGGAGATAATAATAAGGTATGGGAAATCCTAAGTTCTTTGGTGGGGTGTTACATTAGGGGTGGCTAGTTTGGTCACTTGAAGCTTTGATTTTGGGAAGACAAGACCTATTTGTGGTGTCTTGCAGCAGCAGCAGCAGTTTGCCTGCTAGGAGTTTGCTAGGTGCAGCTAGGCGAATGGCAGCATGTTTGAGCTGCTAGTTTTAAACTGGGCGTGGCAATTTTGTGCGTTTCCAGCGTTTCCAGCTGTCACCAGCATTTGTCTGTACTGGACAAGGAGCTGTGTTCGTGCTTCCAAGCTTCAATGTCATCAGTTGAACTGTAAGTTTAATTTATTTCTTATGCAGTAATTTTAAAGACAATTTAGGCAATATGTTTATTATCACAGAAGAAAAGTGAAATGTTACAAGTGCTAAATTGTCTTGAAGCAGTGAAGCTTATTTCATTGAAGTTTAGATATTGCACAATTTTATCTTAAATGTTGATTACAAACAAGACTTATGAATAAGACTTAAAAGTGTGTCTTGAAGTATATTTCTGTGTGAAATGTTACAGATGGAGTTAAATTTAGCTTCACATGTTTGTAATCATTAATGAAGCTAAAATGTGGAAATATAGTTTTTACACAAACCAAACTTGTGTTTTATTGTACATTCTATTACATATTATGGATAGATAGTTATTATCCTTGTGTAATTTCATGTTCGTAGATGGTGTTAACTCTGACTCAGGAGTCAGATACTAGACTCGAGAAGAGAAGGGTAGAGTCAGCGTAAGCTGTTCTCCAATTCGGCCTGGGGTCGAGTGCTTCAGTTGGCAGAAAGCTGTCTGCAACATTGCAGTGTTATGGGTGAAGATCAGATGTTTCCTTTGTTCAGATCACCTTGGTTCTCCATCATTTCGAGTTTTATGTAACATCTTATGGACTAAAACTTTGTAATATTTATGCTTTGGCATGAAATGTGATACTCATTATCTTTTCTGACATGTCATTGTTCTTAAATCAACACTAAATGTTCAAGTACTACATTAATAGTTTAAATGCAATAGTAGGTTATAAGATATGATTCTTTAGTAGCAAATAACATGTAAACATAAAACCAAATGTATCTTATATTTCCATGTATTTGAACCTAAAACTATGTTCATTATTATTTTGTGAAGAATACTATTATTCTATGATACATTGTAAACCGTTAAAGTATATAAATGAATTTTGAAGACTGGAATTATACTTAATTCCCTTAATGCATGTCTCATGTTGTATTTTGTTTGAGTCTGGTATTCAATCAGTTACTCTGGACAACAAGCAAATGGCTTGCTTTAACCGCTGTGACAGCATGCTTGATTCTCATTATTTATATTATTATGTATCACCGTTTATCTTTTCAGGACCAAATTGTAAAATAGATTTTGTACCCAGAGCTGATTCTTGCCATCCTGATTAAATATATCTTAATACAAAATAAAAATATAAAGAGCTGTATGTGTACTTTTCTAGCTAAATTTACAAAACAAGCATTCGCGTCGTAAACGATATTACCACCGAACACGAGCTTCGACAAGGACATTGGGACTAATCTTTGGGTACAATTGGATCACCCTGGCGATAAACGCGGATTAGTTGACACATCGTGTTTTTTTTTGTTTTTTTTGTTTGTTTGTTTTTGTTGTTTTTTTTTTTTGGGGGGGGGGGGGGGGGAGATACGTTCCATGGGCGACACGATTTATAATGTGATAGAAGCAAGGCGCCAGCGCGTTATAGTACATGGTATCGGCGGTGTTGATAGATCTTAGTAAGATTTAATCGATTCTTTCGAGCCGACTTATGTGTTTTTATGTATCGAGGTAGTACATACAGACATTAATACTAGAACAGAGTAGCAGTACGACTTGTCTAGTTGATGTCTAACAGACAAGAGTACTTCCTCTGTTTACAACCAATATGGCTACATGAGTCATGCGGAGAGGTCAATACCAAGAATCGCGTATAAGTGATTAAGAATGGTGGAATGTCCAGAACAGGATGTTTATGATACAAAGTGATACATTTACCGAGAAGAGTGAATGAGGAAGAAGGTAGAGACCAAGAAATAGAAAGTAAGATGGTGGAAGAACTGTTTGAGTGTTTGTCAATATATTACTGGCCTTGTACATTTCGATTAGAGCTGTGGCAACTAAGGCTGCACTGTGTGAAAGCTCTCGGTTTGGGGGGTTGATATTTGTTTGTTTTCAGATCTTGCTGTTGTTTTTCATTTACCAGTTTCACCCCTTTCATGCCACTTGATTCTTGGGCGATTCTTGTCAAAAATGAACTTTGAAGAGTTAAGTATTAACTTTAAATTCGTATTTATTTCTTTTTTTCCTTGAGGAAACTGGGCAGAGATATATTGCATAAGAATGAACATTGTATTGACGGCACAGGTTTCCGTATGAGGAAGAATTTTCAACCCATTCTGAGCCTAAACAAAATGTTCCAAATGTTTCCGCCCATGGCATGGTACAAAGGACCTACAAGACAAGTTTGAAGTCCTCATATCTCCATTGAAAATGTTTGACTCTAAAAAGGGGCTAGCTAGTATGTTTCATTCACTTCAATTAGCTCACATGGACATGAATGGATAATGATGACCAGCCCGGCCAGGTAAAGTTTATTTTGTGTGCCTGTGTTCTGGTTCTTTTAATGAATTTCTGATCTGTCTTACTGTAGGAGAGATTATTGTAAGCAATATCCAGTGACAAATGATGTGTAATACACAAAACAATAGTACTGCACATGTTTTGAACAGCTAACTAGACGTGTATATCTAGTTTTTGTTAAAAGAATCGACCACGGAAACATCTTAAGTCACATCAGATAACTATGAGAC